>WMED01007737.1:0-17418 GCA_019650415.1 Pipa parva
ACTGGAAATGGATTATTGTGATAAGTACAATAGAACTTTGTGCCATGCTTGAGTGGTAAGAAATTTCATTCGTACATTAGATGATAGTATCTCTGTACACATAGTAGCCTGGTCAGTAAAGGATTTCTTTTAGTTTTGGCTTTTTTTTTTTTTTTTAAATAAACAGCAATGTAAACACATATCCCTAACTACTTTAGAGGATATGAGCAGCCTTTATATTGTGACATTATTGACAAAGAATGTGTCCCTCCTTTTTCTGTATTATTATTATTATATTTTTTTTTTAAATAATCACCCAGATATGATATAAGGGCTTGGGTGTATTTTATAATAACAATGAACGATTGGTTAAATCAGTGCTGAACAATAATTGAAACTGAAAGAAATATAGATCAGGACAGTACTGAGTCACCGCCTGTACAGCCACTGTATTTTCTGTATAAAGAATGTGAAATATAAATATACCTTTTTTTCCCATTATTCATTTTTTCAAAGCCTTTGTCATGGCTTGTAAAAATAAAATAAAATAAATGCATATCTAGCCCAAAGATGATGGGCACTATGGGAAACTTTGGGTTGCTGATTTAAGTGTTTATTTATTGCCATTTGTATATTGAATGTAGAAGAAGATGAGTTAAAGGTCTAATCTGCCTGGAAAGACAAATCATTCAGCACCCTATAAGAATATGAGGTTCTGGCTAGCCGCATATTATTCACAAGAGATTTTTAAAGCAATAATCAACCTTGCGTTTTTCATTGTACAGCAGCACAATTGTTCATTTAAAAATCCATCAGATGTTATGCATATATTATATAGGCAGCATCTAAGAATGGTCAAGTTTCATTAGGCTTACATATCCTTTGTTCACTTATTTCCCCATAATTATTCCATTTGCATTTAATGCAGTTTGGCTGCCACTTGTTTTGACACTAGTTTTTTTTTGTTTGTTTGTTTTTTTAGAGAAGGAACAACATAATGTAATTATTTTTAAGCTGCTACTCTTACAAGAAACAATCTAAAAACATACTCACAAGGAAAAATTATATTTCCACTTGAAATGTTACTATATTAAACTCAACTGTATATATGCATTTATTAAGTGATCCATGAACTGGAATTATCCAAATTCTCCATAGAAAATGAAAGTTGAGAATTAGGGTGGCAAATATCAAATCCATTTGACAAATCAATAAATGTTAAAAGCTCATTTCTGCTAATGTCCAGCCTCATGTAAAAGTCCTGTAATTTTAAAAAAAATGTAAAAACTTTTTTTGTAGGTAATATAGGTAGTCATCGCAGAGCAGTGGGCACTATCAAATTTCTATTTGATTTTAAAATGTATTAAAATAACATTAAATGGAAAACATACCCTATTTAGCATTATTGATTATTTTCTGTTTTGTTCTGGTTGCATGCTTCTGCATTTTTTAAAATCTTTAATTTTACTCTTATCCATAGACTACAAGTGGGCTATGGCATTCCTTTCACTAGCCAGTATTTTCTGGCAGAATACTTACTTAGATTTGTTGGGCAATGACTTGTGAAAAAAGCATCCTTTGGTAATAAAAATACCTTTAATCTGTAGGAGCAGGTATACATGATATGTCCTGGGTGAGGTCTGTTTTCAGATATGGCTGCTAATTAACATTTAAAACATGAAAGCAATAAAAGTTTATGTTACAGTTCCTTTCAATTTAACAAAATGTTGTGAATCTTATTCTGCATCCCAGTGTAACATTGACAGTCTATAAAATGTTACTTATTTCTTCTGCTGGCTTCTATATCTCCACTTTGAGTGGACTTGCTGCTTTTTGGGAACAATATGGCTGTGATCAAAAACATGACTGCCCCAGGCCGGAACTTGACTTGCAACACATTAGCTAAAACTCCTAAAGTTGAAAAAGCTACAATATCTTAGTCCAGATGACATAAGTATATAAAGCCTATGGTTTAAAGTATTAGACATCAATTATTTTAAAATATTTAACATGCTACAGCTCAGCTTTTAATAATTATTAGTGTTTCTTACTCCAGGTCATGATTGTATTTTTTAAGATTTGAACATTTTTTTGCAGTGTTTAAATCTGCAGATTGCTGCACTTTTGTTCAGGAGTTTCTATCTGTATCTGAAGGCCAGGTTTTTACTATGCATGTAGTAGGAAAAGAACTGCACACGCTCACAATTAGGTATATAACCCTTTTTACTGGACCATATGTGCTAGGTACAAAAACACAATATTTCAGGAAGTGAACATCTCCCTTCATCAGGGGATGAAATCAAAAATTGCAATGGCATAAAATGGTTTCTGTCAAAAATAGAGGTCAACTATTTTAAGTAGGCAATGGTTGGAAGTTGGTAAATTCTGGAAAAAAATTGACTGGGCCAGAGTTAAACAAGAGCCCTAAGCAAACCAAAAAGTGGGTCTCTATAGCAAAACTATATTTTCCCAAATCAATTTGGCGGTAGAGTGTAGCACCGTGTTAGCCATAGACATACGCAGAGACAAGTCGAGTATATATGGTATGGACCATGCCTGAAGAAGAGACCCAAGTAGTGTGGAAAGCTTGCATTTACCATCTATTCAGTTAGCCAATAAAAGGTATCACCTATACTCTACTTGGCTCTGCCCAAATTAAATCGTGACTTACATTTAAGATTATTCAAGCATGACATAGGGAGAGGTATGAGGAGAGTAAATATAAGTAAAGCAATTGCTAGTTTATGTAATATTGATGAAAGTAACACTGTCCGACCAGGGCAATGTTTTTTTTCCTTTTCTATTATTTAGCATATTTATACAGTACTGCAGCATTTTACATAGATCAATCATTCATTGTTGTCTCTGTCCTTGTGGAGCTCACAATCTAGCTTCCCTTATTCAGACGGTAGGGCCAAATTAGTCAAGCTTCAATTAACCTAGTATGTTTTTGAATTGTGGGATGAAACTAGAGTACCTGAAGGAAATTCATGCAAGTACGGGAATAACATAAAACTCCATCCGGGGACCAGGAGTTGTATGTCATTGACAGTTGGTCTATAATTTTATTAATTTATCTCCGCACCTTTCTTCAAAACTAGACAAAGAAGTCATAAATGCCTCCTGTGATGTACTGGTTTCCCTCTTTTTTACTTCTCTGAGTGGCACCTAGCTTCCTACCATCCACCACTGTGGCACCAATATTATGGATGGGCAGTGGGCAAATCTCATCAGATATCTTCAGTACAAAGTTAGCAAGTGAACCAAACTATACCTGCAAAACTGGACATTAGATTAAATCATATTGGTCATATGAAAAACAAGGGGTTTTAAAAAAAAAAAAAAAAAACAGGCTGGAGTGTTCCTTTAATTGAAATGATTCTTTATCCAAATGTATAAACAGAATTGTATAGAATCTGGCTAACCCTGTGTGGCATAAATTCTATAAATTAAATTGGGCAATTGAACTACAAATAGGGTGGCCAGTAGAGGGCCATTAATACAAATTAAAGAATACATTTTATTTGGATTGATAGTTATTTATACACCATTGAATGGTATTGTTGAAGTCGTTTTTATTGCTTTGTATTTTTCTCCCCTTATCTGCGGTGAGAATACCACTGGAAGGGTGTATGGCAGATAACCATTTGGAAAGTGCACAGTATGGTTTCTGAGGCCTTCCTCTCTTAGCACAAAGATTGGAATACTATGAAATGAACCAATGGATACAGAAAGAAACAAATGCAAAAAAGTTTATTAACTATTTACATTTTCAAAATATTTTTTAAAAAAAGCTTTTATCTTAATCCAGTTCTCAAACATTTCCAGTGTGTATCAGACCCCTGTTCCTACAATAGCCAATTCAGGCCATATTCCTTAAGCATTTAATACAAAATAATGTTTAATTAAAAATCATTTTGTGGCAAAACAATGCAGGAACCATACTGACAATACAAAATCCCTTATAGAAATAGTTATTGATAGTGCCCTTAATGTTTCTAAGGAGTCTTTCCAGTAAAGAATAATTGAACCAGTAAGAAAAAGATACAGTGGGAAAATACAAACACTTATAGAGAGTAGGACACGTAACTGTACCCTGCCTTTGTTCTAGTGCTAATAGTGAAAGTAAACCAATGTTGGACTCATTTTTAGCGCCTAGCTCCATAACAATGGCAGGCTTGATTATATGTCACGATCGCACTAAACATAATGTTAAATAAAACTTTCCAGACTGTTCTATTATGCAGCTCTGTATTACAGTAATTTACTGTACTTTATGAATTTTCCCTGTACATACAACAATATGACTCATGCATGAATCCAAGAGTTTAAATGGTGGTTTAAAGTATTTTGAAAAAATCAGTTTTGAGAGTAACTATCCTGTCACTATGAACTGCTTAGATATAGTATCAAAAGTTCAGATGTGATGATTTATTTTGCAGAAACAAAAAAGTTTTATATGTATATTCTGAATTAGCAAAATGTATTCAAAAACAATTTTATCTTGTATGCTGGCTTTTCATTGAGGATTGAGTAGAGATCAATATGTTTCTGGCCAAACATCCATCTTTTGTACTATAATTTACACCACCCATTGATGAATTATTAGTGGTAGTTCAGAATCAGCTAGTGAGGCACATGAGGACAAATCTATTTTAACTTAGATAAAGGCATCAAGCTCTAGACCACAAATATTCAAATCTGTCCCCAATAGTTAGTTGTTTGTGGATATCTGCACAAGAGATGGGTGATATTGAAAGACTTACCTTTGCTCCTTGTGCAGATATCCACAAATCATTCATCATTGGTGAAGCCTGAGAACAGGATTGAGGACCTCAGGATGATTTTTAGTAGGATTAGTATCACTGTTCATGGTTTTAAAACCACCTATTAGATCATATATTTACTGTTTTACAAGGGAATATATTGTTAAATTAAATGGTACTAGAAAATCATAAACTGCCTATGGTCTAGACTCTAGACCAAAGGTTCTCAATTCTGGTTGTCAGGCATTGCCAAATGATTCCTATTTTGAAGGTCTTCCTTGTGCAAACAGCTAGGATACCTCATTTAAACACCAAATAGATGATCCAGTCTGGGTGTGATTAAGGCAGGCTTTTTGACTCATGAAAGAAGTACTGGAAGACTGGAGTTGAGAAACCCTCTAGTAAAATGGTATAGATTGTTGTCGTAGTAATATAACTTGGCAAATTATTGCATGTTAGAAGGGACATTATATAAATAAAAGAAAACAATGAACCCTGATCACCTTCCTAATTCCACTTTTTAAGGCACTTAATGGTCTTAATTTATTTGAGGTTTTTTATTACATTACTCTTGTTAAAGAATACATCTTATAGTTACTTTATACAAGGTAAAAATTTTTCCTAAATAAGATATGCAAAGCACTGTGGTCTCTAATGCTTATAATGGCAAATTAAAGAAATAAAAACTATTCTAATAAAAATAATAAACTTGCATAAATACCTATAGATCTGCATATATGCATACAATCTTTTGAACAGTAAACTGTTGAATACTATAGTATTTAGGAACTGGCTAAAAGTGACAGAGTGGTGATAATCTTTGTAAAAGGCACTGGCAATAACTGTGGCAGTTATTTGCATCTGGAATGGCAGATGGCAAGACTTTGCAAGATGTGATGAGATTACAAGATTTTAGCACAATGTATCCAACAGCTGTGCATAAAGTGCACCTACATGCAGTTCATGGTTTTTAGCAACCCCCATATGTCCTTATGTACAAATCTGTAGTAACTTGCTGTTTTGTTTTTTTTAAACCATTGTCAAAAATATGCAATGCAATATAATCTTGTACAAATGTTTAAATACATTCATTTAGCACGAGTATTCTAAATTATATTTTAACATTACTTTATATCAATGAATCTTAACCTCAACATTTTTAGCAGTATTTGTTTCCATAGGGATTTTTAATTTTTTTTTTTTTTAAGAAATATAAATTAATGGTATGGATGAAAGTCCCATGTGAACCAGTGGTTCTCACTGTCCTCAGGCTTTGCCAATGGTGCATGTGGATATCCACACAGCAGCATAGGTGGGACACATTATGGGAAATTAATCTGTGCCACTGTGTGGATAGCCACAAAACATTCACCATTGGCGAGGCCTGAGGACAGTGAGAACCATGCTCTACATGACAGCTCTGAGATTTAGGGCAAAGATAAGCATTTTAACAACTTTTAAATAACACTAATTGCACAGCTCTTGCAAATAGAAAACACCTATTATGGGCGAAATTTATTAAAATTGAAAATATCAATATCGTGATACCGAATGATTTTTACCGATATCACAATGTCAATATTGCCAATATCGTGATATTGGTATCGCGATATCAAATTTTCCAGCGATGTTATGCATTTTCCATAGAAATAAATAGATTAAACATTTCGATTGCATTTCGATATCGCAGTATCGATATTACAGATATCGCTGGAAAATTTGATATCACGATATTAATATTACCGATATCGCGATACCAATATCACAATATTGGCAATATTGACATTGTGATATCGGTAAAAATCATTCGGTATCACGATATTGATATTTTCAATTTTAATAAATTTCGCCCTGGATGTTTGATGCTGTTTTAATGTCAAGATGTAGTTCACATGGGATTTTCAGACATACAATTAATTTATATTTTTGACAAAATGGAGTTAAGAGCTCTACAGAAACAAATACCACTAAAAATGATGTTGACAGGTATCTGATTCATTGGTGTAGATGCAAAGGGAACTCTCTGATAGGTTTAAAATCAGCATGGGAACCAAATGTGGCCTGTGAGGTCCTTTCTGGTTCCAGTTGCTAAGGCACTAGATGTGGCAGGTGCAGAGCATACCTATTCACCTTAGCAGTTGGTAGATTTGCAGAACATTAAGAGCAGCTGGTAGAGATTGGCCATGTCTTCTGCATGACAAATTAGGAGCCTGGGATTGAAGAGCTGGGGAATTCTGTGAGAGAGAAGTATGTAGAGGCTGCAGAGTACAGAGGTGGGAATCAGTGGGTACTGCAGCATATTACACTCCCTGTGGCAATGAAAGTAGAAGTGTAGTACACATTGTTAGCATGATTTTACAGAGTACTGAAATTAATGTTTCAGGCCAGGGTACCACAAAATGTATTACTACCTCTGAAGCAGCCATATTTGTTGACTATTATGAAATCAAAGCACTTGAGCTAGGGGTGTAACGTTATATGCATTTTGTTTTGGGTTTGTTTTTATTTTTCAGAACAGGATCAGTGGATAAGGATGGTGTGTGATAGGGGTCTCAAGTTAATTAACTATATATTCAAACTTATATTTGCCTTCAAGAGACCGATCATAATTGTACATGATAAATTCAATTTGAATATTGTATACTTGTAACTATTCCTTAAAATTCAAGCTGTTAAAGCTTAACAGTTCACCTAACTGTCATAGTTATGATTGCGATAGTTAAGTATAGATATATTTACATTTAAACAGTCTAACAATTACAATTGGCCTTTTGAAGGCAACCATAAGGCTGATGAGGCCTTTGGTGGAAATGAGTTTGACAACTCTGCTGTATAATGATGTAGTTTGTATTTTTTCAGGTGTCTGGCCACACACACAATGCTTATAACACAAATAATGCTAAATCAGTCAATGTAAAGTTTTTTGCCAAGGAGTTATAACAGTCATACAATCCTAAGCATGTCCAAACTACTCAACATATATATGTACAGTACTTAAAATGCATGTGCTCAATAATAATAAGGATCATTTACAGGAGAAAAAGATAATTGCTATGTGGAGAGGCATAGCAATTATTCCAATGTAGTGCTTAAAATGTATATAGTGCAGTAAATATCATTGTAGAAGCTGTGTTTACGTGCACCTGTCACCTCAAAACTAATACTAAACTGGCTTCTGCTAATGAAATAAATGTTTTGTAAATATATATGATTTTTTTTTAAATGTACCTTTATACAGTGTTTCTCTCTGTATTCTTCCCTGTCAGTTTGCCTTTTCTTTCCTGAGTCAGGTTGAGTGGGGCTAAATGACGGTTGACATTATAGCTCCTCCAATCAGATCCCTTATATCACGTTGTAGGAGGGATTTGATTGGAGGAGCTATAATGTCAATTATTATTTAGCCCCGCCCAACCTGACTCATAAAGAAAAGTCAGGCTGACAGGGAAGATGACAGAGAGAAACACTATATAAAGGTACATTTTTTTAAAATACATACATATTTACAAAAATGATTATTTCATTAGTAGAACCTAAATTAGTATTAGAGTTTTGAGGTGACAGGTTCACTTTAATTATTTGTTCCTTTCATTGCAAACTGCAATTGTCATCTATAAATTAGGTTTTCTAGGGTAAATCATGAATATGTATTATCTACATTTCCATATAAAACAATGGACAGAGCAAGGGTTTGTCTACTTAACAGGCAAAAGATGGCCCCAAACGTAAAAGCAGAAAAACAAACACAAAGCAATATTACTAAGGAACTGAGATTCAAATATAATTCTTTTAAAAGTATGATGTAGGAATAACTGCCTTTTCAAACCAATTAGGATTTATTACATATGTTGTTAGTGGTCCATAAAGGAAAGTGTTATTTTTTTCCTTCCACAATTAAAGGACCAGTAACAAAAAATTTTTGATTAAAAATAGCAGTTATGCAAATACAGTGCTTGGATAAATGCTATCCTTGAAGTTGGATACATGGGTTGTATTGCTTTCTGTCTTGTAATCTCCAGGCTTTTATCTGAGAGGTGCCATTCCTGTTTGTGAGGTAGATAGAAGAAAAAGCACAGCTGTAGGGTGTGAGAAGACCAGTGGTAGAACTATGGGGTTCAGGACCTTAAACTCCTGTTCTCCCCCTTCAGTGTCATCCTCTCCGTTGGCCCCACTCCAAAGACCAAATTAAGAAACTTACTGTATTTTAATGGCGTCTGTTGTTACTTCCCTGAGTAAGACATGAAATTTCTGGAAGTTTTATGGGGAAAGTAACAACTGTGGCATACACAGATGCTTAAGGGTTTGCGGGGGTCATTTGCAGATTAAGAACATAAAGAAATGGGTCTTGCCTAATCATCAGGAAGGGACATTATCATGTGCCTTAATGCAGTGCTTGTGCTCTATATATTTCTGTAAAAGCTGTAGCGCTTGGTTATGTTATATGCTCCTCCTTTAGTAAATAGAAGGTCCTCAGTCCTTTTATTAATAAGATACAGGATATCTTTATGAGGTCTCGATTAAACTGACTTTTTGCTGAAACTGAGAAACAGTTACAAAAAGTATATACTCAAAAGCAATACAACACTACCAGAATTTTAGTAAAAGTGGCTCATCTGCACAGATGGAAAAGTAGCATTGATTTTCATGCAGAGTTGTAGTGTAAATAAGCCCTGACATGTATACATTTTCATAACCTATCACCGGCTATTGCGCTATATACAAGCTGTTGTTTTAATTAACTGATACTGGTCCAGTCCTTGCAATACAATTCCTGTGCAAATGCAGAAAATAGTAATATTATCAAAAATGTGCATGTTCGGTCCAAAAAAGATGCAGCAGGAGTTATAAATAGCATATCTGTTAATATTATGTTGACATGCAATATTATGCAAACTGGCATCCTAAGAGCATTTTAAAGCTATTGCAGGGAATGTCTCCACTCTAATACAAAAGCCCTCTAATTACTGGTAAATCATTTAGTTAGAGAATTGTAGTAAGCAAACTGTCAAAATACAATATATTCCTGCATTGTTTTCACAAAGTAAAGCATTACTTTTAAACTTGTCAATAACATCTTAAAGCTTTAAATAATATAAATTGCAGTATTCAAATGTGCAGATATATACCGTATGTGTATTGCAGATCTCCAGAGAGATTAGTGTTTTATAAAGCTATACACAAATATGTACAGTGATTTTAGTGAATTCCCTTTTCCACTGAAGTATTTTATGCAACAAGTCCTAATTAAGATTCAACATATACTGTTTGACTAAAAATTAATTGAAGGCATGTACGGATTTAGTAGTCATATTGTAAGAACTAAAAATACTTAATACTGAATTGGGTAACTGCATGTAAAAAGAATGATACCGCATATCTTCGTTCATATTTCTCTGATGTGTTTTCCTTTCTCATGTTAAAGCAGTATATGCCCTTGCCACATTTATAATACTGATCATCTGTGAGGACATTTAAATCCAAATATTATGATCGTAACAATTTGTATGCATAAATCACAGACCTTTTTCAAAATACTTTGATTCTTCTTTTACGTTACGAAATTTCTTTCCAAAGTGCAAAATTAACACCTTTCAAGAGATAAAAAACAAGGGCAGAAATGGCAGGTACAAATTGGTCCTTGATTTGATGTTCCTCCCATCCTGAAAAACTGCACTTATAAAAGAAAACTCTATAATGGAATGGGAGATATATGAAGTAAGGCAGTCAGTCCAAGGAAAACTGGGAATGTAATATATGGCTTTGATCAGCCAAGACAAATTTGCCTGGCCAGATTTGAATATATAGTGCACTGTTGGGTATGCCTGACTGTCTTATTACTCTTCAGTAATTTTATAAATGGGTATCCTCTTCTTCTTCAAGGTCCTCTCTTAGGTTATCCAGTGGAACAATCCAGCTATCTCCAAGCTCTCCATTAAGACCACCCTTTTTCTCTTGCATCTCTGGAGCAGTTTCCATTACCTCTAGGGTTGGATTATCATGGTATCCATTTTCCATGGTTTGGAGTTCCTCTGTGAGTCTCTGGCAAAAGATTAAAGGAGAACAACAGTCAGATTACATCTTCACATATGCAGTACTATACCTTAGTGAGAAGTTTTTCTCCCCAGTAGATGTTTCATGTGAAGCAAATAATTTATTACAGAGCCCTGCAAAACTCCCGCACCAGAAAATGTGTGTGTGTGATGTGTACCAGACAGTTTTCCTTTAAAATGAACCCTCCCCCTTCCCTACTTACTACTTAACACCTGTGCACAAGTTAGCTTTTCTGTGTAATCTCCTGCATTTTAGGAATGTAAATGTAATCAAGCATGACTGATAGAGGCCAAAAGGTCAGCACACTGCTTAACCAATAACAGTCAGGCAGCTTTTTTTTTTCTCATGTTATGCAGTTATATCACACATATTTCCTGGTGTGGGAGTTTTCCAGGGCTCTATAATAAATCATTCTGCTTCAGATGAAGCATCTACTGGGGAGAAATACTTCTTACCAAGTTATAGTACTGCTTATATAAAGATGTAATCTGACTATAGTTCCCCTTTAAGCGAGAGATCATTATTTATATGCTACATTGTTTTTGTACATCACCATACACTGTCTACTGTGCTTCAGGTGCAGAGATTTGTCTTTATTTTCTTCATAACAAATCAGTATTCTACTACTCTCAACATGCAAAGTCATTTCCCCCAAAAGGCTACTTCTTCTAAATGACACTTTATCCAAGGTGACTGTCTCAGCTTTTTTATGTCTAGTTTAATTATCATTTGTATTATTAAATATACATGGTGAAAAAAATAAAATACTGTGTTGTAACACATATAATAACTTGTGTGCTGGTGCCTACCTGTTCCCTCTTATGAGACTGCCTTTGATGCCAGCATCCATAAATAGCTGCAATGATCAACAGCGATACAGCCAGACATACAATAGTTATTATAAGAGGCATGCTCAACCAGTCATCGAAAGGTTCTTTATTATTACTACTATGAAACTGAAAGATTGGATATCCCTCCTAAAATAAAATTGGAGATTAAATTATTTGAACATAAAGACAAAGAAAAATGTGTTAGGTAACAATAACATTTTTAAGCCTTTTTCTTTCTGCCTTCTGCAGTAATCTTTTGCCGCATGATTTTAAACAAGAATTATGCCTAACAACTGGCTTATATAAATGACACAAACATGACATATTAATAAATGTCACAATATACATAGAAAAAGGAATAATACTGAGATGTTGTGTTTAAACATTATCATAGAGCCTTACCGGCATGGAGGTGAATAGAAAATTAAATTTTCCATATGAATGAGGCATATGTTCCTGCTTTATTATTATCTCATCATATGTGGAATAATAACCCAATACTGTGCTAGCCTTGGCATTCTAAAGAACCTTGTACTGAATATCGAATGATTTCTCTCCATCCAAAATAAACATTTCAGGCATTGCTTCTATGACATTTCTCATCGCTGATTAGAACAACCAGTATATTGATGATGAAACCCAGAAGGTCAAAACAAGTCTTAGCAGAGTGTTCATGGATGACAGCAAAAGCTTGGCTAATGCTCTAATACATGGGGTCTTAATCAGGCAGCCCCTAAGGCTGTCATCTTTGGCCCTCAAGGGCACTGGAGTTTTTGAGTCAACCATGGAATAGCAGAGAGCAGCCAAAGGGAAAAGCATACCTGCCAGTGGCATAGGGTGAGCCCACACATAACCTACAATGGTCCCTTAGACTGCTTCCTTACCTCATGTGCATGTAGGTGCGCAGTGCACAGGGAGGGATTCAGTGGCAACACAAGAAAAAATTAGCAAGGGGTGGAGCATTTGACCTGTTGAGTTTGAGACTCCTGCTCCAATTTCTACAGTGATCTCCATGTAAAACTGGGAGAAGTGGTTTTCTTTCTACCAAACCAATGGTATAATTATTCAGATATTATGAACAGAATAACCTGAAAATGGATGATAATGGACTGATGGACCTGATGAACTTGTATCTTTTTTGCAACTCAAAAGAAGAACTTTAGCATATATTATATGCTCTTTATATAGCATATATCACTGGATTGGTCCAGTCAGATCAGCAAATAAACCCTAATAAGTCAGTCACATGTGAACCAGTGCAACTAATGGCTTACTGGGCACTGAGTAATATAATTAGACAGTTTTCAGTGTATCTGTGTTTTTATTTAAAAGAATGTACTGGCATTTTGGAGGGCAACAATTAATTCACAAACAACACTGTCTTTGTTAAAAATGAAAGCTTGGGGATAGGCAAGGACATGACATTTTAGCAAAGATAACTTGAAATCATTACTGCACGGCTGTGTTTGTTGAGTTTTTACTCCTAGAAACAAATTCAAATAAATATAGTGACAACTGGCTTTACTGAAAGTTAAAGAAACACACCTAATAGGAGAAATCATATATATTGTTATATACTATTACATACCTCCGAGAGAGCACTGGTCAAATTTTTAGCAAAGCCACCAGCACACCCCTCAACCTTCTCCCAACTGGCTGTGTGCTGGTGACATCACTATAAATTTGAAAGGGACACTGATGATGTCTTTGAATGATGTATTTTTATCTATAGAAGATTGGGGGGGTTATTCACTAATGTGCAAATTGTTGTGTATAGGTGCGAATTCGCCAGATAAAGACAGTCGCAATAGGCTGCTACTGTCGCAGTCATATCTTTATAATGAGAATATTGTCACAGTTGTGACTTTATTATGGGAAAATAGTTGCAATCTTAACTATAAAAAATTGTTACGACTTTACAATCGGGAAATTGCCTTGGATTTGCTATGGGAATCGCTGTTTGAGAATTCGACAGTCGAATTCGCACCTTAGTAAATAACCCCCAAAATGCTAAGTATTTCTATTACTCACTAGCACAGCAAGCCAAATATACATGAATGAGGCATTTTGTTTTTACCATCTATTCTACAGCATTAAGGCTACACATAAAAATTTAAGTTATATTTGGAAATATCTGTAAATGTTTACCTCATCTTTGACGTCCTTTAAGTGTTTATAAGCAGCTTCCTGATCTAGAAATGCTAAAATGAACACAAAACAAAATGATAAATAAGCTTGTTTTATAAATTAAAAAGTGGGATTTTGTCAGCAGAAGGATAACCATATTTCTAGCTCATATTTCTAGTGAAATGACAGGAGGTCTGGGAGAGCAGCAAATAAAACACATTAATGGAGGGATACAGTGCACTTGTGGCCAATATTGATTTTTTTTTTGCCTTGATTTTGCAGGATACTGGCAAATGAAAGTGAGCAAAGAGATAAATATCCATAGGCAAGGCATTCAGTTATTCTGTTGGCCAATATGACTAAATTTAAATCCTCAGATCTTAAAGGACCTACTGTAGATAAATAGTTTGTCATTTCACTTGCCTGTGAGTATTTACTGTGTATTTACTGTTTCCTGTAGAGTTTATTTGAAGAGCACAGAGAAAACTGCATATGTGCCCAAACTGAAAAAAATTAAATGATTTCTTTTTCTAATGGTTTTCTATCTGGT
Source organism: Pipa parva (assembly GCA_019650415.1). Classification (NCBI taxonomy): domain Eukaryota; kingdom Metazoa; phylum Chordata; class Amphibia; order Anura; family Pipidae; genus Pipa; species Pipa parva. The sequence goes on from WMED01007737.1 coordinate 14,301, forward strand.
TTCCACAATTTCACATTATTCTTCAATCTCTCTCTACAATTCATAATGTATTCAGTATTTATCAATACCAGGGTCACGCTGGGGGCTGATTGACTAAAGGGTGAATTTACCTAGTTATAATTTGAGCCGCATCTCCACAATAGTAACAAATTCACTTCTCCATATTGACCAGTTGGTGAATAGACATGTCGAATAAGCAGCCAGTAGCGATCACTGTCAGATGCGTTGTGTAGTGTAGTCAGTCAGATAAAAGTAGAATGTGTAGCCCTGCCATCAGCCCCCCAATTCATCGCGCTGATGTGGAGAAGTCAAATGGGTGAATTCGGAGCAGTACACTTACATTTGCTCCTTTGACACACTCCACTGCTTAGTCAATAGAAGTACCTATGCATTCAAAGTGATGTGAAGTGCTCCATAAGATCATGACTAGAGTAGTTTGCTCAAATTGATTGTGTATTCACCACATTACAGAGTTTGCTCAATAAGTGAACATGGAGAAGTGGTGAATAGATGCAGATTCAGAGTTTTACATGAATACTCAGCCTTTAATAATCAATATTATAGTCAATAAGGCTCTGGCTGTTTTTCAGCTGAGCTGGAAAAATAGTCTCATTTGTTTCCTGTGAGCTAATCCACACAGACTATTGTGTTTTGCACCATAGACAATAATGAGCCTAATTAAAAACAGCTTAGCTGAAAAAGCCAGTGTAACCCTGGCCAAAATGCTTTACATATAAGCCCTATCAACAAACCTAGGATAGCAAAAAAGTGGGTGTGCACCCTGTTTAGTGGTAATTTACCCAGGTAGAAGGTGCAGTGCTTGGAGGATTATGACAAATGATCAAGCAAAGAATAAAGAAATTCCCAGTGATAAAGCATGCATACTACATATAAAGCCAAAAGCAGTGCAAGTAACTTATTGAAAACAAGTGCAACACACAATAAAACAACATTAAAAACAATTCAAATAGGGGATACATGATATCCAAATGAGATAACGAAAACAATACCCCGCAATAAGTAATGAGAAATACTATAATTATGAACTCCCTTCTTAAGGCATATCACACATAAATGAGAAACAAACTCAAAGACTCAAGAGATAATAAACTAAATGTACAAAAAATAATAGTCAATATATACTGTGTCTGCCTGAAGTAAACTGGCTTGAAAAGAGGAGTCCAGGGGAGTGTAAAGGGGGAGGTATCTGAGCCAAAAACCAACGCGTTTCGCCCCTGAGTCCAGTTTGTTTCTCATTTATGTGTGATATGCCTTAAGAAGAGAGTTCATAATTGTAGTATTTCTCATTATTTATTGCGGGGTATTGTTTTTGTTATCTCATTTGGATATCATGTATCCCCTATTTTAATTGTTTTTAATGTTGTTTTATTGCGTGTTGCACTTGTTTTCATTAAAGTTACTTGCACTGCATTTGGCTTTATATGTAGTGTGTGTGCTTTATCAGTGGGAATTTCTTTTTTCTTTGCTTGATCATTTCTACCAACACAACTACACTCTTTTATATATTTGTTTACTGTAATAATGGATTGCAAAGCAATGTTGACTAACTTAAACACAACTGTGTTAGTTGGGACAGATGCATGTGAACAATGCTGCTTAACTAAGTTTACTTTAAGTCATATGGATAGAAATATGTACTGCAGCCTATGGGTTCATGGTCTCTTCTGGTACAACTAGCTAATAGCTGTTTGCTTTCTTGAATGTCTTTTAAGAAATTAGGACTTGGGGGGTAATTCAGGATAGTGTGAAGTGAGGTGTGGAGTCCTCACCTCACTTCGCACAGACTGATATGTGCTCGCTGATGTCCTGCACGCGGACATCAGCGAGTGCTTTAAAAGGATTCCAGTCTCGGCGAGGCAACTCTTTTGGTCTCACTGAGACTGGAATCCCTTTAAAGTGCTCGCTGATGTCCGCGTGCAGGACATCAATGTGGACATATCAGTCAGTGCGAAGTGAGGAGAGGACTCCACACCTCACTTCACACTATCCTAAATTACCCCCTTGGTTGCTGACCCAATGTAAGTCATGGCGCTATTTTGAAATCACTGGAGCCAGTAGGTCACATTACGTAGGTAAAATCATACAGTTGTTTTGCAGACCATACCAAAATCCCACTCAGCAAGATGAAATAAGCACAGAACATAAAAAATGTTTCATGATCAGCCATGGTACTCACTTTCCACCTTTGCAGTAATTATGCTTATTTTATCATTGAAAGCATCATTCATTCCAAAAATGATAGTGCATTTATCTGTAAGGGGTTGGAATCCAGGTTTTATTGCATTACACACATGATCCAAAGTTGAATTTGGTATTTTCGATTCTGACTTCTGGGGGAAAAAAAAAAGAAAATGGTTTGCTTTATAATAGTGTTGCATCATGCAGCATGTGTTCCAACTTGACTTGCTTCATATGAATTTCCAGGAGATATATGTTCATTCAGTGCTTTCAATTTTAAAATTATGTCTAAATTAGCTTGAAAAATTGGGCTTTCTGGCACACTTCCTGTATATGTATTATCTAAAGCACCATTAGAAAACAATGGGACTGGGTGAGGTCTAGTTCACAACATGACTGCTATCAGTAAATAACAAAAAAAGGGCAGTGACCAAAAAGATAATGAACTTTACTTAAAAAAAAAAAAAAAAAAAAAGTGCTGTATTCAAATAACTGCTGGCATCCTCCTGATGCAGATAAATCAGCTTTTTTTTTTTTGGGTGGGGGGAGCAGGAGGGGACAGTGCAAAGGGCAGAGGGTAATTATGACATTACACTTTTAGATTGAAGCAAAAAATAATTTGTTTTATCTAAATTTTTAACTGTTTAAAATGGTAAAAGTAGTAATTTTATTGATAAAACTGGTGATACCAGTAAAAATTATTTAATGAATTGTTGTTATCATTTATGCTCACAGTAGTTGGCAGTGAATACAGGAGGTAGTCCATGTGGGTGTAGCCAGAGACGGCTCTGGCTCAAGTGGCGCCCTAGGTGCCCCCCCCAACTGGCGCCTACCCCCCCATCCCATGCCGCCCCTTCCTCCCCCCCCAGTGCCTGCACCCCCCCACCCCCTGATCCGCGTCGCCCTCCCCTACACCCAG
>WMED01007738.1:0-17417 GCA_019650415.1 Pipa parva
TACACGAGACTTCCATATGTATGCAGTCTTACAGGTAGCTCCAAGATTTAAAGGACAGCCATGCATTTCTTGTAATGTGGGTATTACTTTAAAAAAAAAAAAACCTCCCCATTCCACACTTTTTTTTACTTGGGAGAGAGACCATAATACAGTATAAAAGATAAACTTACATTTCATTCTTAGACCATTTCAACTTTAAAACTCTTTTTAAGTATTGAGGTGAGAGTTCTCGAGAAAAATAAGGAGGTAGGGGTGCTTTGAAAAGGCTGACCTCCAGAGATTTGGGGGTTACAGAGTCAATGCATAGCTTCCAAGACATTCAATTTAAATGGACATTGAAAGCCAGAAAGAACGACTCTGTATAACTGTGATCACCCAGACTTAAACAATTCTGTAACTTAACTAACTTCAGAAATCAGTTTTTATATATCAAGCATTACACAGAATACATATTAAGAATTTATTCCCTCCCCCACCTGTACCCCTGGGCACTACTCGCACCTTAGCATGTTTATTCACATACAGCACTTTTTTATCTTTACTGATAACAGCCATATTGTTAAACAGACCTCATTCAGTACCATTCTATGGTACTTTATATAATACATATTTAGGAATTGTGCCCAAAAGACCAATTTTTAAAGCTAAATATCATAATTTATAGATACATTTTTTGGAAGCACAAATTGAATATATAATAACTATAAATGCATTTATGGCATTTTCACTGTTCTTTAAGCTGACTACTACAAAGCTGGTACTGTTACTTAAAAGTTAAGTTAACAATTCCCTTATTGAACTTAAAAGAGGCACTTGACAGGGCTGTCCGCTCTCCCCACTTCTCTTTGTGTTGGCTATTGAACCAGTGGCAATTATGATCCGCTCCTCCCCCAACATACAAGGATTTGGGATTAGGCATTTGGAAGAAAAACTAGCCCTGTACGCAGACAATGCTTTGTTATTTCTTGCAGACCCAGATACTTCATTACCACATGTAATATCAATCATCAATGAATTTGGGAATATGTCTGGGTTAAGAGTAAATTGGTCTAAATCTGCTCTATTGCCATTAATCTCCGGATCAGTCTGTATAAACAATCAATTCAACATTCCAACTGTAAATGAAACAAAATATTTAGTAATAAAGGTGCAGAAAGACCTCAAAAGCTACTGCACTCTTAATGTTGACCCAATAATTAAGGAATTTAAGACAGTTTCCAAAACTTCGGTAAAACTACCCCTTACACTCTGGTGAAGAATAAATTTATTCAAGGTTATATATTTACCTAAGCTGTTATATGTATTTCACAATTGCCCAATATTTATCCACAAAAAAGATTTTCTTAAGATAATAGGTTACTTGTCATCTTTCATATGGGCTAATAAACAGCCTAGGATGGCTTGCAGCAAGGTAACAGCTCCGGTTAACATGGGAGGATTGGGAATGCCAGACCTCCACAAATACTTCTTAGCTTCACAACTGCAGTATATACATAATTGGTTCTGTCCAGACACATACAATCCACTCACAGTACTTGACCCCATAATTCTTGGCTCATTTGAAGCCCTAGCTAACTGCCCTTATCGAAGTTTGAAAAACATACCATCACTACCAGATACTATAAAAACACCCTACTTGGACTGGAAGACTATGCTCAATTTAGCAAAAGCCCCTGAGCCATACTGCTCAGACTACACCCCATTATGGAATAATTCTTACCTTCCAGAACTATTATCCATCCCAGACTGTCAATACTGGGCTATCAGAGGAGTCAAAACAGTGGAAGCTTTAAACTCCTTTAACGCCTTCCCTAGCCTCACACAGATCCAAGAAAACACTGGAGGCAGGACCGTAATGCTATTTAAATATCTACAATATCTTGCAGGGCACAGTGGGAAAGCTAACCAATCCAAGTTTACAATTCACCAGTAGAAGAAATATAAGTAGAAGAAATCCAATCTACTAAGTTAGTCTCAAGACTATACCAAAAACTGAATTGTCTTGTTTCAGCTCCCTTTCATGCCTCCTTCTATATATGGCAAAAGCATATAACACAGTTAACATGGGAGGAAGCAACAGATAGGGCGTTCTCATTCTTGATATCCAATAGGGATAGATTAATTCAAATTAAAATCTTACATCAAAAGTATCTGACCCCCATACAACTAAAACACGTTCTAAAACAAAGCTCGGCATGCTGTCCCAAATGTGGGGAAGACAATACTGACTTTTATCACCTAATATGGTCATGCCCAGAAGTTCTGAATTACTGGAGAGAGATCAATACATTTATAGAAGAGAATATAGCCCTACCAAACATTCTGTCACCTATAAATTGCATACTGAGGGTAATAGATGATTGTTTGGCTTTAAATCACACTAGAAACCTGTATAGGTCAATTATGTATTACGGTAAAAAAACATTATTTTACATTGGATGAGACCACAAAAACTACTTCTTAATGACTGGTTGCAATTAATAAATCAACATAAACCTACCCTTGATTAAACTAACCTACGAAGCAAGAGGATGTATAGGAAAATTTTCAAAAATATGGTTGCACTGGTTAGAACTTAACCCAACTATTCCAAGTCCTTTATTGTAAAAGTCTCTAGCTAAATATGAATGTCCTGATTGTGTATATCAATGTATGTGCAATCTTTATGTTATATTATAATTTGGGTGTATGCTGACACCAAAATGTCGATTGTTCTGTCTTGTTTAATGTTTAAAACAAAAAAAAGATCTTTCAAAGAATGGCTGCAGTGACAACAACACCTTAAGAATTATTGTGCAGCTTGGATTTAGTTAATGATTGTGATTTCTAATGTTTTCTTGCTTTGGAATAAAAATGATAATACATAAGAATAAATACAAATACAGAAATAATACTTCTCTTTTCTCCCTAAGATGTCAAATAAAGAGAGGGAAGAGTCCAGGAGAGAAGTTGCTGTGTTGGCAAACATGAAGCATCCAAATATTGTCCAATACAGAGAATCATTTGAAGGTCAGAGACTATGCTATTGATGTCTGATTGTCAAAGCTAGCTATTACCAAGATGAAGGGTGCTCATCAAATCCTAAAACTCCTTACTGAAAATAATGCTTTTAAGAATGAAACTGGGATGCAATTGGGCCTTTTCATATGGTCCGCTCCCCTACATTTATTTCCTCTTAGTTGTTGCCAATTAAGTCAGTAGACACCTAAATGATTTGATGTTTCCTGCCAATTTGGAGGCCTTCATATGAGCAAGAAATTTTCATGGAGGCTTCTCAAAGGCAGATCCTCCAAAACTTTAATCTCAGGGGAAGGAATACATGGATTAAGTTTCAAAGAGCTATTATTAGGTAACATATTACATAATAATGTAACAACTTATTGAGAATTGAATTGCACTGGTAGATCTTAATGGGACATCCAAGGTAAATGGTGACATATAGGTACCTTTGTCCTACAGCATTATTCCACTTCATTTGTTTGAAAATTATGTAAAGAAATTGCTTCATATGTATGTTTATAATGAAACAAAATAGGGACAGCTAGGAAACATGAGTCAAATTGATTCACACCTTTCTTATATTTGTATTTTTATTTAAAGTGCCACTAGGTTACGCAGCGCTGTACAATCCAACAATACAGTTATAATACAGACAAGGGAAAAGTGCATAATAAAGAACAAGTGAAATAAATTAAAAGCGTATAATCAAGCAGAAAAATCACTCTAAGTGCCAGGATATGATTGAAACAAGAGGACGGAGGTCCCTGCCCCATAGAGCTTACAATCTAAATAGAAGGAAGACTTGCGTGAACAGATAGGAGGGTAAAAGTGCAGTAGCATAAAGTGTCAATTCATTAGCCTATAGATGACTATTAACTAAGAATATAAAAGTACTTGATCACCAACAGTCTGTTTATGAAAGTGAACCCTGTGACTGTCCTTTCAGACTCATATAGCAACTCAGAAAGGCTCCCAAACAGATGATACATTGGTCCCTGTTTGCTGCCACATGGTAACTATGCACTGCTCCTGCATGAGGTAGGCAGGTTTAAAGTCAAGGTGGGTGGGATGGGTGAGGAAGCTGCAGAAAGCTGATTTGAAGCTGAACAGTTTTCTGAGCGAGGTGAACTACAGCTTCAGAAAGTTACGTTGGATCTGGCCCTGTGAAGGTTGTACAGTTCACGGAAACAGAGTTAAGATGCAGGCGCTGTTGCTGGAATAAAGGTTGAGAATCTGGAGCAGAATTTGCAGTAGAGTTACTGGAACTGAAGCTGTGAGCTAAGAATGCAGAGCTGCAGAGCACAAAAGGGAAGGAGAATATAGCGGAATGGAAGGTAGTAGGAGGAGTTGCCTATTCTAAGGAGACAAGTATAATTGCTCTGCTAAACAGAGTATAATTAATCTAGAAGGCATTGGGGGAAAGATTGTGTTGTTGTATGGGAAAACAGAGAATAAACTCTACACAGGCAGACACTGAAATGAATGGTCAATCATTGTTAAATGCTTTGTCATATAACAGAACTATATAAATAAAGTTAAAATATATTTGCTTCTTTATGGGGAAAATATTTCACCTTAGTTATTTAACTTTTCTATCCTTAAAATTATTACTGAATAGCTAAGCATCAAACAATAGTGTTGGATACTATATGCACAGTATATGTAATAATGTTAGATTATTTTCAATATTAATAGTTTGAGGTAATATTGCTTTAAGGTAAGGTCTGGTAAGTGGAAATATCAATCCCTCTGCTTTTTATGGCTTTTCCTGTATGCCAGGTGCCATGCTGAGTATTCCTACAACATTACTACCTTGTTTTTATACAACAGGAGCATGTTCATTTTTCTCTGCTTTTTTTTTTTTTGGAGCGTTTTGTAAACAAGTGTCAGTATTTAGCATGGCTACATGGCTGTATGGTATAACAAATATTGTCTGTCATAAAGAAACATCTATGCATGTTTTCTGTTCTAGAAAATGGATGTCTTTACATTGTGATGGATTATTGTGAAGGAGGGGATCTATTTCAAAAAATAAATTCCCAGAAAGGCATTTTGTTCTCAGAAGATCAGGTAAAGAAGTCCACATTGCATATTCTATTTTTTTAATCTTTTATATACCTATGCTGCCTATTAGTATGCCAGCCTCATAATGGATATTTCTTACATTCTATCAGACTAACAAAAACTTTGGTTTTCTGTTCTTATAGTTTTTTTCACACCTTAGAAGTATGCTACGGATTACCCGCATCATCCTACTGTATATTGTCTGATTTGTAGACAATGTTTTTACCTAAAGTCAAAGGGAATGAAAAAGGGGGAGAGAAAATTATTAAAAAGAGGTTTTTGATCTTTATAACGGGTAAACAGAAACATGGGAGATTAACAGTGTGTAGCAATTGATATTAAAAATTAGTTAAAAGAGGCTAATTAGGGTATCAGAAAGTAAAAAGGGATTGAGAGCGGTATCATGGGATAATGAGACATTATCACAGCGAGAGACAGGAAGTTGAGGGAACAGTTGCCCACCCCACTGATTTGATGCACATGCAGATGTGTATACAATATTTTATATTACATAGACTTGATATTTATATACATATACTTTATCTTTCCCCATGCAGATCCTGGATTGGTTTGCACAGCTCTGCTTGGCTCTAAAGCATGTGCATGACAGGAAAATTCTACACAGGGACATAAAGTCCCAGGTAACATTTCCTGAAATAAATTCAGAAAGAAAACTAAACTCCTGTTTTATTTCTAAACATATTTCATATTTATTTTCTATTAACCATTCTTTTTGTCTCCATTTTTTTTTTTTTAAATGTAGAATATCTTTTTAACCAAGAATGGAACAATCCAGTTGGGTGACTTCGGAATTGCACGGGTACTAAACAGGCAAGTCAATTAATTTTTACCCGAGTTTCCTTTGAGCATCATTGTAAATGATTTCAATATGTAAATGTGATGTTTTGTTTTTAAGGAATTTCCACAAATGCTAACAAAACCTGATTCCTTTATGTCATTAAAGGGTAATTTGCGTAGATTAATCAGGGGAATGCATATTGTATATTTTTGAATAAGGCTATAATGTAATAAAATTAAGAAAAAGTGGAGAGGTATGAATAATTTATACATACCTCAAAGTGTCTATTATATCTTGTTCTGCTGTTAAAGCAATACTAGAAAAGGAAAAAAACAGCTGTTTAGTCCCAGAGTTGTGATTGTAAATACAGATACAGACATATTATTTATTCTTGCAGTTGCAACACAGTCTAATCATTAGAACATAGACCAACCATGAACAGCAACGAGTTATTCATCACCATCATTTTTTCTACAAATTAAGATGTTAATTACCCTCTACTCATTTGTTTCACCCCTTTTTACAAATATGCTATAGTTTCATGTTATATGAACTTTGAAAAGCATGCTGCCCTTCTGATTTGTTATCTACTGTTTCCCTATACAGCACAGTAGAGCTAGCTCGCACATGTATAGGAACCCCTTATTATTTATCTCCTGAGATATGTGAAAACAGACCATATAACAACAAAAGGTATGTGCATTTTAATAATGTTATAAGCTGTGTTATAATAACTAGACCAAGGAAGTTTGCACTCTACCTCACATGGGTTTTAGGCTAATATCTGATGGAGATGGTCATTTTAACATGTTTAGACAGTATCTAAGACAGTTAGCACTCCTGATTTCAGTACATTGTTTCACATGTTCATGGCAGCATTTGTAGCATTTCAGCTCCAATTCCTATTGAGAAAGCTGTTGTCCTGGACATTCTCCTTACTGAGCATGCAAGAAAAACAGCAGAGTATATGCCTCCTTGATATTCACAGTTTAATGTACCATGTAGCATTCTCCAACCACTCAAACAATAAGGGGGTTATTGGCTAAAGTCCAAATTGTTGAGTAAAGTTGTGAATTTGCCAGCTAAAGACTGTCGCAGTAGACTGCCACTGTCACAATTGCATCTTTATAAGTGAGAATATTGTCCCAATCCCAACTTTACTATGGAAATATTGTTGCAGTCGCATCTTCAAAAACTGTCCCAATCGCGACTTTACAATGTTATGGGAATCCGCTATTTGAGAATTCGACAGTCGAATTCTCACTTTAGTCAATAACTACCTAAGTGTGATGATGTCATGTTTCATTAGCATATTAATGAGGATGTCATGTGGCAGCCATGAGAAACTAGCTCTTCTATAAGATAGCTCTACAGCATCATCTACAGATGATGTCATGGTTCATTAGCATATTAATGAGGATGTCATGTGGCAGCCATGAGATACTAGCTCTTCTATAAAATAGCTCCATAGCAACAAGCTACTGATTTTCTGCTTTGCAATATAGAGGCTTTGGCAGATAGACCCTGTACTTCCAGCAAATAAGTTATGGTTAGGGTACATAAGTTCTTTTTTAAGAAAAATTGTTTTCATTCATGCATGCACAAATCTTAAATGATTTTTTTTTCTGTAGTGATATTTGGGCTTTGGGCTGTGTTCTGTATGAAATGTGCACCCTCAAACATGCTGTAAGTATATTTTAGTTATGTTAAAAGAGCCTTCAATTTAATAAATAAATGAGACAGTTGTATCAATAATGACTAAAATTTTAGCAATTTCCTAGTACTGTTTCAAATTTTTGCTTATAAGCATAGCCTGTATTGTATCTAAGGCATGAAAAAGACAGGGCAGTTTTTATTTTAATTCATTTTGTCACAACAGAAATTCAACAGGCTAAATAATGGTGACTATGCCTTTGGCATATGTATACATATAGCATAAGTTATCATCAGCAAAGGTATGTTTTTTCTCTATTTTTTTTGTAATTGGTAATGTGCCCCTTGTAGTATGTAATATAGAATTATGTAAACTTTACAACGAAAATTGCCCTTTAAAAAAGCTTGTCTGTCACTGCTTAAGTTTTTTGTATTCTTTGCAGTTTCACTTTATGGCTTTGTGCACATCCCTACTGTCCCTAGCCTTCCTGTAGTTGGCTCAGGCTATGTTTATAACAGAAGATATAGCAATGTAGACTGAACACTGTTTCCATCAGTATAGTCTGGTGAGATTACTAAAACAATTCTTCAGATAACCTGCAGAGACAGGAAATGGAACATTTAAATGCCAATTTCATGAAAGCTACATATGTTTCATCACAGAAGTACAGTGATGGTTATAGTTGTGACACTCATTAAATAGGAATAACATTCCTTTAAGATCAAATGGATGCCATGAGACTGACAATGAGTCTAACATAGCTTGGGATATTTACAGGGCCAGATGTGCAAACACCCTTCAGTAAACTATGGCATTTATAACTACAAAACTCTTTATGATAACCCCCACTGCACTGATTTTTCACACGTAAATTGCTCAAAGGCCAAAGCCACATTACCTGTATATCTGGCTCAATTGCTTATGGGTGAAGTGCTGGTAGGCAGACGCAGTCGAGCATCTTCCTCACCAGAAGGCTAGCACCAATTTCCTCCCTTGGGGCAGATCTTTAATTAAGCAAACCCTGAATCATAAGTTTATATAAAATAAATTATAAATACATAGAAATTTAACCCAAGACCTATTAGAACAAAGAACAGGGAACCTTTTAATGCAAATGAAAAGTAATGACATCAAATGTTTAGAACTCATAGGGACGACGTTTGTATTTTCTCTCAGTTTGAAGCTGGCAACATGAAGAACTTGGTATTAAAAATAATCCGTGGTTCGTATCCTCCTGTATCCTTGCATTATTCTTATGATCTGCGCAGCCTGCTCTCAATGCTTTTTAAAAGGAATCCTAAGGATCGTCCCTCTGTCTCCTCCATATTGGAGAAGCCTTTTATATATAGGCGCATTGAGAAGTTTCTGACACCGCAGGTAACTATTTAGCTATGTGATGGGAGGGTACAAGAAAAAATAATGTGTTTATTTTGAAAAGTGTGCAGTGCTTTCAACTTTCAGGAATGCTGTCATTTGTGCTGGGTCAATAAAAGAAAGCTGTAAGCTGTGCTGAAGCTCTGTGCAAATACCTTTATTTTAATCAGAGCATTTTCAGAGCAGCACTTACATTTGCATAGTGAAATGTAGTTGGCTACACCCTTACTCTCCCTCACAGTTCTGCTCACAGCACATTTAGCAGAATGCACAGAATAACTATTTGTTATTTTCCATCTTATTACATGCAAATTCATCATGGGAAAAGTATAGGCATTTGTGTGTGGTATTGGCCACTCATACTTTCCCAATCTCTAAATGATCATCTAAATTTGGAATATATGAATATCTATTAGAACACAATTACATACACTTATTCCATTATGAATGTGCCTGTGGTAAGCTGTAAAAGTTGATATAACTTTCTGATGCTGCTGCTATATATGCCACAAACAAAAAAGAGGAGATTACAGTGTAAACTGCAGCTATTGCCATATTTTCTCTAGTATGTGCATTTTTAAAAACTGCATTTTCACTGTCATTTTTTTTCTTCCAATTTGTATACAACATTTTGAATCTATAGAACAGTGTGTCTTATTGTGTGTGTGTATGTATGTATATATATATATATATATATATATATATACTGAATATATATATATATATATATATATATTTTTTTTTTTTTTTGCATTTATTCATTTTTTATATAGTGTTGATACATTACACAGTGTTTTACAGAGGTTCACCATTCACTTTAGTCCTTGCCCCATGGAGCTTACAATCTAGTTTCCCTATTCAGTCATTCACACATGGACAGACACAGATGTATGTTTTTGGGTTGTGGAAGGAAACTGAAGTACCCAGAGGAAACCCAAGCAAGTTACCAAAATAAATTATATTTCCTAAGCAAAATCAAGGTTTTGGTCAAGAAACTGCTACCTCTAGTCACCACCCACAGGAAGTGATGTCATTACAGTTGCCAGGCAATGGCACATTCTTCACTGCTTTAGTTCCTACCTGTCACCATCATTGACATGCTGATGCTTAGATACTGCTATACAGGCCTTGGCAGTTTGGTAGAAACATGAAACATGCCTATAAAGTCCCATACATGCGATGGATTTGTGGCAGTGCTGGGTTAGGGAATATAAGAAAAAAAGGCAAAAAAGATTGCCCCTAATGTAATATTGCAAAACAACAGTGATCGTTGTGTTGAAGTGATTATTCCAAAAGAAGTATTTGGCCAAAAATCACTATGGTGATGCTGTGAAAATGGTGTTTGGAGCTGAACTAAGTAGCAAGGATCCGTGTATATGGCTTTATATAGTAGAATCAACACTATAGGTGCTCTTGGTTATCCTTATCCAATAAGCAGTGCTGGTAATGTGCCGGGGAGTATTGTACCCTCCTTATTTATACGTACTCACCAGATAGTGCTTATGGCAAATGTAGTCACTCAAAACACCTGTCCTCACGAACTCATCCTCCTCGAGCCATTGAACAGCCTGACACAACACAACTGGGGTCACAGCAACGCTGGCAATTCCCCCACCCAACAGATTATCAACACCACCGCCCCGTGTAAAAAAAGAAAGAAAAAAAAATCCACATGATATGTACTATAGAGTAATAGAAACTTAAACTACAACCAGCAAATTAGATAAATAACAGAGCATATAACAGAAAATAATACAAATAATGCACATTCCTTTCTCATAGTTTAAATCTTTTGAATGTATGGAGTGATCTAGGTAATATGTATTTATGTATGTGTAGAAGAATTTCTTCCTGCTGCACTAATCATACAGGACCTATATTTCAGATGAATATTTATAAGTTATATGTGATATGTAATATTAACTGATTGCTTTTAGGTCAGTTTAATTAGAGGCTTCACTTTATTGTGACCTATGATTCAAATTTTACCAGATGTATTACAACTAAGAAAGTGTTAAATATTCCACATAGTATGTGAATCAGATTTGCTTTACTTAATAAACACCTATACTATTACATAAAAAAGTGTGTGTGTGTGTATATATATATATATATATATATATATTTATAATCCCAAGAGAAACAATAATGGGGGTTATTCTCTAAAGTCTGAATTGTGGCGTTTAGGTGTGAATTTGCCAGATAAAAACAGTTGCAATAGGCTACTACTGTCACAGTCGCGTCTTTATAATGAGAATATAGTCACAGTTGTGACTTTATTATGGGAAAATTGTCGCAATCTTAACATTGAAAATTTGTCAAGACTTTACAATGGGGAAATTGTAGTGGATTTGCTATGGGAATCCGCTGTTTGCGAATTTGACAGTCGAATTCGCACCTTAGTGAACAACTTTGTCTAATGCAAGGAATGGATCGCTATACAAAATCCATGGAACTGTGAACTTTATCATAAATGTGATACATTTGGGTAAATGGACTTAAAGGGGAACTATAGTCAAAATACATCTTTACATATGCAGTACTATACCTTAGTGAAAAGTGTTTCTCCACAGTAGTTTTTTCTTGTGATGCAGAATGGTTGAGTTGGCAGCATTGATTAACTCCTGCCCCAGGAAATGTATGTGCCATGTGTACTGGAAAGTTTTCCATGAAAAGATACCCTACTTACTACTTAGCACATGAGCACAAGTTATCTTTCCTTCTGTAATCTCCTGTAAACAAGCTTAATTTGTGCTGTTAAAAGGTCACCACACTGCTTAACCAATAGCAGTCAGGCAGCTTTTTCTTTTAGTGTTGCCTGACTTGCAGAACAGAAAGAGGAGGGGGAGAGGAAAATGTAAGCTTTCAGGAAAACTAATTAATGAAAGCAAACTGCAAGTATTATTTCTTCCCAAAATGTTTCTTTTAACTATTTGTGTCAGCAATTGTCTTAGTATTAAGGAATTTTATATGTATTTGTGCAGTTATATCAGCACTATAGTGCCCCTTTAATATTTTTTTTTCTTCATTATTGAACAGTTATTGTTTTCTTTTGAAAAATAAAGTACATATACTAATTAATTTGGTTTCTAACTTTTGTGGTCTTATTTAATTAGCTTATTGCTGAAGAATTTGGTCTGGGAGCTTTTTTGAATCATTCCAAACCAGGAATCCAGGCTGCTGCAGGTAAGTTCCTATGGAATGAATTGAGATTCCACTACCAGAGTTTATTTTCTTTTAAATATTATTAAACAATAAATTAAGCCCAACAAAGGTTATGGCCCTTATTCACCAATGTGCGAAGTGAGCCGCGATGTGTTCGACTCACTTCGCACATGGTGTTATGCGCATGCTGATGTCCTGTGCGTGGACATCAGCATGCGCATTAAAGGGATTCCCCTCCCGGCGAGAGCACTCGAGTCTCCTCGCCGGGAGGGGAATCCCTTTAATGCGCATGCTGGTGTCCGCGCACAGGACATCAGCATGCGCATAATACAATGTGCGAAGTGAATCGAACACATCGCGGTTCACTTCGCACATTGGTGAATAAGGGCCTATGAGTTTTCTTACTGTATATACAAGACTCCTTATGCCAGCCTAGAAGTGCAACAGCCTTGTTACATAGTAACAGATTGTTCATCCAGTTCAGCCTATTATGTTGCAGTTTTGCAATCTTATTCCAGAGGAAGGCAAAAAAGAAGAGGAAGAGCCAATTATCCTCATCTTAGGGGAAAATAATTCTATCCAGAATTCTCTCCTGAATATGGCAATCAGAATAATTCTCTGGATCAACCCAAGATAAAAACTGTTTTTTTTTTTAATGTTGATTGCAGTGGAACACACTTTACTCAGACATAGGAAGGTATATAATGATGTATTGATTAGATAAAAATGTTATGTGTGAACTAATAAAATCCTGCCAGACACCACCCCATACAATGTGATATACAATAATTATCCAACCTTATTATTAAAGATAACCTGTTACTTTCTAAACAGTTAAGTTAAAATAGAGGAAAGTAGTCAATAGTATATAAGTGTATACTGTATATATTAAAATAGTTCTAGTTATTTATATTAATAATCAGTGCTTTTTTTGTAAAAAAATATTTGCCGGTACTGCTCCTAATGCAGCACTAACACAACCAGCCACTGTCTGTCTGAATGACCTGATCAGTCATCAGATTTTCCGGTACTCCGTACCGGCGCGTACCACTGCAAAAAAAAGCACTGTTAATAATAGCTAAATATTGTGTATCTATTTACCTAGTTATAGCCCAAAGGTTCATGGTAGCTGCAATATTGTATCTCTATTTACGTACTTGTAGGACAGTGCTACATGGTAAAAGTGAAAGTAGCAGATTTTCACCAGCAGCAGCCAGTTTGCTTGTCTATTTACCCAGCAGCACCACAGGAGCACAGAGAAGCCTTAGCCCTGACCTCAGAACCCAGACTAAGAGCAGGATGTCCACATCATTCTCTGGGGCTACCTCTTCACTTATTCATGTTGCAACTTATGGCTGTCATCTCCTAACCACTACACTGGTGCCCATTACTTCACCCTATTACACAAGCTAAAATTACCTCTAAGCTAGGGTCAATCTTCTTCCATAGGGCTCCTTTCTATTACATCCCCCTAGGGCTGTCTACCCCAGGAATAGGGGTAGCTATAGCTATAGCTTTACAAGATAATATTTTTCCCTAGGGCATACCAAGATTTCTCCTACTCCTAGGTACTTCTTAACACAGCGGTCCCCAACCTTTTCTGGATCAGAGACCAGTTTTCTGGTTCCCCGATCCAGAAGAGGCTTGAAGGACCTGTTGGAGGGTGGGCTGCGTGCTGATGGCCACATGATGGTGACGTGCTTAGTGCACATGCACTGGGCATCACCATCAGGTGGCCCAGTGCCGAGGGGCCCACGGACTGGTGGTGGTCTGTGACCCAGCACTTTGGTGACCCCTGCTTTAACATACATGATTCTCTCTCACAGCGTGGATCTTCCCCTCTAGCGAGGGACACACCCTCTATAAAACACTTTAATTAGTTAATCTAGTTCACCTGAGACAGAGGAACGGGTTCTGCTGGATTATCTCTCACAAGACTAGCTGCTGCTTTCTATTCTAATTGCTGCTCCAGCATGCTGCATACAAATAAATAAAATACATTTATCACCTTACATAAAACTTCAACCTTTACATGCTCTTCAATTACATATATTTTATACCAAAACAGTGACACTTTACACTAGTATGTCATAGCATATAATCTGTCACCATTCAAGGGTCGTGAAGTTACAGAACTCTTTGAATCACTTTGCTTGAAAATGCAATGGCTTTTTGGCTATTTATGAAGCATCGGAGCATGAACTGGACAATGTCTACTGCAATAAATTTGACTTGACAGATAAAAGTGGTGAATTAGGGGGCCATCAGCAGGGCTCCAGTTTGACATAAGGTTACTGTGGGTGTCCTTTCTTTTTTTCAGATGACTGTATATACATTGCATCTATGAAATCAGAACGATGATTAAAGGACCACTAAAACCAGAAAAAGAAAAATAGCATTTGATTTAGTAATTTGATTAGTAATCAGCAGGTAGCACAGATAGTTTTTAACATGCAGAATTTTTCTCTTACCTTTGTCCCAGCCAAAAGACCAGCTTCAGCACAAATGGTTCCAACTGCTTCCCCTCCTGCTCAGAAAATCACCAAACCTGCTGCTAAGTACGGAGTGCCTTTAACCATAAAAAAATCAGCAGATGCCATGAAGAAACACTATGAAAAGAAACCCCAAAACAGATACAGACAGGTGAGAGAGTAACATACCTTTATCTCATCTTTACATCCATTCCTACTGTGAGGAAAGAAACACGGACTTAAAATTGTATGTGTTTATTTTCATAAATCTTAATGATTAAGAGCTCATAGTAAGTCTTTTTCAACATAAAAATGAATTTCTGTCCAGATACATGTCTTTTAGCCTGTTTAAAAATCTGCAGTGAAAACTCAACTTGGAACAAGATGAAAACCTTTTTGTTTTTAGTGCTGTCATTGACATTTGTCATGCTGTCAGAGAAATGTCTTTAGAACAATGCAATTTCCTGCTTGGTACAAGAAGTAGGAATGCCTAAAGAAAGTAAAAAAAAAATCAGCTGACAGTATTTTATGTTCAGACTTTACAAAAGTTAATGAAAATCACAAGGGAATTGCTTAGTTTCAACCTACATATAGACTTTTTCAGTCTTCTTATCTTTAATTTTTTTGTAATAAAGTTAGTGAAGGCTGCCATAGTATTCTCTGTGAAGGAAAAATATAATCCACATAAATCATGTTTTCCATTTCACTGAAATGGGCAGAATGATTGTTTGGATTTAGCATAAAAAACCTCTCTCAAACACGGGGGCTGTTCTGCTTTATTCAGCTGCAGAATGCACAGCCATCATGTTTTGTTTTTAGTGAATTTCTTTCAACAGAGTTGAAGAAGACTGCAGCAAGCCGATGAACTGCTTACACCTTTTAATGGGTATATCAATTTATTTCCTTATTGATGTCTTTTTCAGCTCTGATGAAATTACGTGATGGTATGGTGGCTAATACAGAGCACACTAAGAAGTAGTAAAACCATGTATACCTAGTGCAACAGATATATGTAGATTGATTTCAATGGAATCCATTAGTGGTTGTTATATTTTGTCTTTAAAATACTTATTTCAGGCCTTATTTATTGCTTGTTGAAGTTTTTGGAATTGTATATTCTGCCTATAGTTCAGGACCACCATTCAACACTTTGGATATCATACCTGTACTCAAGGGACTGTAAACTACTCAACAATTATTTTTCCAAATTAAAAAAACACTGTCTTAGTACATTTTCTATTATTTCCTTTTGTTTATGATCATTGTACAGCATAGCGGTCCATGCGTCTTGGAAGATTTCAAATTATCCTCTAATTTATAGTTTCACTCTCTGTCCAGGCCCCAGCAGTCCCACTGAAGAAAGGGAATCCTGTAGACGAAAGGAGGAAAATGTTGGAGGTATAAAATTGCCCCCTGTTTCTTTTCAGTCATGAGGTATTAATCCTTAAAAGAGCTGGAAGAGCCAGAGCTGCATTGGCTGCTACTAGCTGTCCCCAACCCCAACAGGAAAATTAACCATCTCAAGTGGTACCTTCAAACCTTTCCTCCTTGGTTACTGATGTTGTCATTCTAACCTTATTTCAGTTGCTTCTCTTGCCTTTACTAACTCATTGGTTTAGGGTGAAGGACTTACCTTACTTTTTTACCACTTTGATTGGTTGCAGGAAATGCCAAAGAAAAAAAGGCTGGATGTGAGACAACTTGAGAAGGAAAAAAGACAACGAGAGCAGGTATAATTCTTCTTAATGCAGTAATTCTGTGGCTTAAAGATATAGTAACAGATTTCCATGAATATTTCCCTGGTCTGCTGCTAATTTACTAGTGGTGACTTTGCAGTGTGTGGTTTCTAGGTGCTCCCTCAAAAGGAATGAGTTCAGATTAGACCAAATGAAAGAAGAATTCAGTTGCAGTATATGTTGTAGGCCTATACTTTCTTCATAGGGTCTTGGCTAAAAAATACCAAATCTCCATTCAGATTTGAGTGAACAGGCCATTTATTTCATTATTGTATTGGTATATAAAGCTGATCCTAGTAAAAACTGCATTTTGCCAATAGCGGTGATTTTCTGGTGTGGAAGTTCTATGGTTACTTTTTAAAGGTATACTAACATTAAGGGTGAAATTTTATTAAAATCGTAAATCACGACATCGAACGATTTTTACCGATATCGCAAGTTTATCGATATCGCGATATCGGTAATATTGATATCCCGATATCGAAATTTGAACGAAATGTTTAAACCATTGATTTCAATGGCAAAGATCCATGATATCGCTGGATAATTCGATATCGCGATATCGATATTGTCAAAATTGCGATATCGGTAAAAATCGTTCGATATCGCGATTTCGGTAATATTTACGATTTTAATGAATTTCGCCCTTAAAGTGACCTTTGCATAGCCAAGTAGATAGATCTCTTGTTTGAAAGAATATGCACACATGATATGCAGACATACAGGTGTACCTGTACCTTGTACCCATTGTCAAATAAACAAGGTTATACACCTATATCTGCATATCGTGTGTGCATATTCTGTCAAACAAGATATATATTTACATGGTGATGTTTGGCCTAGTATCCAAGAATTTTGCACCACCTTTAAAGAAGTAAATTGGTGTGCACCTCTACACACATTCTTCTTTGCATAATCTAGCCATAAAGGGGAGTACATGTACTAAGTACAATGGACTTAAGGTTTTTTATGCCTGCATACCATGAGGGATGTTTAATTATGTTTATACCCCAGTCTATTGTAAGATGGCTTCTAAACATCAGTATGAGATGTTGGGCTTTGGTCAGAGATGAAACATGGTGCCACACTAGATGTAATATAATCAAATATGGCGCCACACTAGATATAATATAATCAAATATGGCGCCACACTA
>WMED01007739.1:0-17416 GCA_019650415.1 Pipa parva
TTTTTTGCATGTATTGGGCAATGACATGGAGCTGTCCAACATGCAATGAAAAAGCGCCTAGGAAGTTCGCTGAAAATAAAAAAAGTTTTTTACCTAATTTCAGTTGGTTTGGGAGATTCACTAAAAAAAAAAACTTTTTTTTTGGAATTTTCAGCGTTTTAGCTAAATACGCTGAACATTATAGGCCAGTGTGAACACTTTGTTCTCTCTGGTGTCTTTTCTCAGCATATTTTTGCAGGAGGATTTTTTTAAATACGATGTGCATAATATGCTAGTGTGAACCTAGCCTTTCAGTGAGCGTGCTTTCTTGTGGGGATGTCTTTGTGTTCTTTAATTATTCATCGTCTCTTAATCCCCTAGCACTTAACCTATCCTTGGAGGTTTGGTCATACTGGATACAGAGTATGTACTGAATTTCTTCCATTGTTGTCAGGATGATCCCATAAATGGCTTACATTAGAGATAAGGTACAGAATTGACAGTTTATAAAAGGTATTGGCTGCAAAACCCACTGACATCCTATAAATAACTGAGAAACATACTAATAAAAAAAATAAAATAAATAACATTTCATAAAGCTCACCATACCTTTGGTGATGCTCAGTGTGTTGTCACCACTGGCAACAAAATCATAAAGAGCAAGAAAAAGATTTGGGTCACTTTCTGTGGCACCAAGTAGATTCTCCTTAGAACTCCAGCGGATGGCGTCAGTGAGGGTTTGTGGTTCTGATTCACTTCCATAAGGACGATGTAATGCTTCTAGAAGGAAAAAAGACTGGGTAAGTCTAACTCATATCAACCATTGACATTTGTCCCTAAGTAAAGGATGCCTGTAAGGGTGCATTGTGCACATTTTGACTGAAGCACAGAGAGTAGAGATTAGTAATTAAATCAAATAAATTTGATTTTTTTTTCAACTAGCCAGCAGAATACTTTACATGTAAACAATGACTAGTTTCCAAATAAAACTTTTTGCATAAACCATTTTACACAAAATGACATTATTAGTAAATTTTGAACTTCATTCACCAATATAAAAATAATCAACTAATCTATTTTGTTTACTATTTGGATAGCAAAATGTTTAAGAAAGAATAGACTTGACACTACTATTCAGAACTTCCTGCTGCATGTATATGATTTTAGAGGATTATATTTTGAAAGTATATTATTGAGATGAACATTAATTGCTTTTTTTTTTTTTACACAAAAAAATGGTGTAGTTATGGGGCAGCCTGCAAACTTACAGCTCACTGAGCACGAGCTGGCACCAGACATCAAATCTAGTGTAGAAACAGGGCAGAAGAGGTAAAGGGAGAAACGAAAGGAAGCAGTGGAAGCGAGCCAGTTACTTTTTCTCAGCTAGTCCCCACCCAACAGATTTAAATAATAATTATGAATATGTTTAATATAAAGCAGCACTGTATGCAAGGTCACAACATTAGCATTTGTGAATGCAAAACATTACAACTAGATGCAGAAGTTCTTCAAATTTGTCAATATTAAAGCAGTTATCTTTCTGCATTGCCCACATGATGCCTGCAACTAAGTGGGCAAGAGACCACATCATCAAAACATTAGAACCTACTAACTCAAGACTGAGCCCATATGCTGCTTTGGCAGAACTTAATTCTAAGTTCTACTAGCTCAGTGGTTGGCAAAGTGCGGCTTGTGGCTTGGAGCACACTGCCGAAGCCATGCCCAAGCCCCGCCCACAACACCGACAACTCTTCTGATTGGCCGTCAGTGATCATGTGGTCGGGAGAGGGCACGCCTCCCTCCTCCAGCAGCTCACAAGATAGTTGTCGCTGCCGGAGGAGGGAGTGAAATGGCTCCCTCCTCAAACAACTTTGCTGACCCCTGTTCTAGCTGATACTGATGTATAGCTGATCAAATATAATAGGTGCAGTCAAGAAACAAATGCATATTATTAGATTTAGTGATGGACAACTCCTCAAAAACATTTTAAATAGATGTTTTCAGCAGTACATTTTATTTAAAATTCCTTTTCAACACACAGCCAGTTTTTTTACTGAAGTTCCTTCCCAGGTCAGTATGGAATTTTAAGCCAGGGATTTGACTGAAAGGTTTAATAATTGAATAGTTAACAGAATCTTTAGGTTGGGTTCATAGTATCCGATTTTCAACTGAGTTGGAAAAACATTATACATTGTCTCCTGTGGGATAATTCCCACAGGCTATTGTGTTTTGTATCAGACAATATTGAGCCTAATTAAAAAACAAACTAGGTTGAAAATCAGCTAATCTGAAGCCAGCCTTAGGCTGGGTTCACATGAGCATATGATGCACAGCACATCATAGGCTCAAGTGAAACAAAAAAAAAAAAGAAAAATCCGCTGAGTGTATTTTTCTATTGTACTTACCAATGACAGTGTGAATGCTTCCTCGGCATTCACATCACTTCCTGTGTATCGCATTTTGGGCGCAGTATATATACACTGGCCAAAATGCGACAAACAACGTTCCAGACCCCGCGTATGCGCATCATGAGCTGGTGTGTCTGGAACTAGGTATCATCGGCTTTCGTTGAGCCTTGTATTGAACCCAGCCTTAAAGTTTACAGTCTCATAGTTACTGGCCATATGCTCTGGACTGTTTTTTTCCCCCCAGAATTCCCAAAGATTGGGGATCAAATCACTGACATGAGGTTCCAATCTGATCAGCTGAAGTGGAAATAGGTGAGACATGTGGCTACTTTGTAACTCATGTGCAGACAGTCCTGGTTTACATAGTACTTCTGTAAAATTGCTATTTCTTTCTTTTTTTTAAATTGAGTTGTGATCACTGTAGTCTATGTACCCCCCGATGCCAACACCAGTCCCGCAATGTCAGATCTCTATACTGCCATAAACACCATACAAAATTCCAACCCAGATGGCTTCTACATCATGGCTGGCGACTTCAATTGCGCTGACCTGAAATCCGTATTTCCTATGTTCCATCAAAACCTCTCCTGTTCAACAAGAGGCCAAAAAATGCTCAACCTTGCATACACAAATGTGAAGTATGCATATAAGGCTATACCTCTCTCGCACCTGGGCCAGTCTGATCACCTTTCACTGCTCCTACTTCCCAAGTACATCCCAGTCATCAAACGAGTGAGGCCAGCCTCACGACAAGTGAAGATATGGAGGACAGATGCAGACCAGCTACTTCAACAGAAGTTTCTAAACACGAATTGACAACAGTTCACCTCCCAAGCAACCACTGGCTCATATACTAACATGAACAACTACACCAACTCTGTCCTCAAATATATCACTGACAGCATTAATGAGGTTAACTTTCCACAGGACTATACGCACTTTCCCTAACCAGGAGCTGTAGATGAATGACAGTGCCCGCCTACTCCTCAAATAAAGGAATAAAACATTCCAATCTGGTGACCACAAAGCCTACAGGCAAGCTCGCTGCAACCTAATAAAAGGTATCGCAACAGCAAAATACTCCTACAAACAACACATAGAGGATTACTTCATCTCATCTGGCCCTAGGAGCATGTGGCAGGGCATTCGACAATTTACCGACTACAAGTCCACTGGTCCGACACCAACTACCGACTGCAACCTATTTCCCGATGACCTAAACCTTTTCTATGCACGCTTTGATCACTTAGACAATATGTTCTCAATATTATGTCGCCCCTTATCTACTACATCTATTGAAAGCCAACTAATACATACAAAAGTCTCGCTAAGGTAGATCCCAGGAAGGCAGCCGGACCTGACTGTGTACCTGCTTGTGTATTAAAAGCATGCACCCAGCAACTAACCAGTGTTTTCACAGACATCTTCAACCTATCTCTAACTCAGTCCACTGTACCCTCCATCTTTAAATCTGCCATTATTGTTCCTGTTGCCAAGTCCCACACCGCCTCCGACCCCAACGACTTCCGACCAATAGCACTAACCTTCCTCGTCACAAAATGTCTGGAGAGATTGGTGCTATCTCACTTAAAATCTAACCTACCTGTGTCTCTAAACCCATATATCAGTTTGCCTACCGTAGGAATAGGTCCATTGAGGACGCCATAGCCTCATCCCTACACGAGGCATTATCACACCTTGAGGGCAAAGATGCATATGTCAGGATGTTGTTCATAGATTTCAGTTCTGCTTTCAACACCATCATGCCATTCAAATTGATCCTGAAGTTGGATCTCCTAAGAATAGCTACACCTCTGCAAAACTGGATCCTCTACTTCCTAACAAACCGTGGTCAGATTGTCAGGATGAATAATTTCCTTTCTTCCACAAGGATGCTTATTAAGCCCCTTTCTTTATTCCCTTTTTACCCACGACTGCACCCCTAAACAGAATACAAACCTCATCATCAATTTCGCTGACAATACTACTGTACTGGGCCTCATAAAAGGAAATGATGAGTCAGCCTACCTGTCAAATACAAAACCTGATATCCTGGTGCGATCAGAATTCACTATTATTAAATGCAAAGAAGACCAAAGAGATGATAGTGGACTTCAGAAGAGGAAGAGAACATCACGTCTACCCCACAGTTCATGTTCATGGGAACATAGGTGGACAGTTTCAAGTTCCTCAGTGTCCATCTATCAAATAACCTATCCTGATCCCTCCACTCTTCCAGATCTATCCAAAAAGCCCAACAGCGACTTTGTTTCTTCAGAATCCTCCATAAAGCCAAAGTAAACTCTAGAATCTTAACAAACTTCTACTGATGCACCATTGAGAGTGTCCTCACATGTTGTCTAACAGCATGGTATGGAAACTGCTGTGCCAAAGACCGCAAAGCACTCCCAAAGGGTCATCAAAACAGCCCAACAGATCATTGGCACAAAATTGACCCCATCGAGGACATTTATCGCAAGCGTTGTATATACAGAGCTTGGAACATTATTCTTGATTGTTCTCATCCAAACCAGGACTTGTTCTGTCTCCTACCTTCTGGCAGACATTTTAGATGCCTGAAATGCCATACAAGTAGGTTTAGAAACGGCTTCTTCCCGGAGGCAGTTGTCACCATCAACAACTCTGCCCAGAGGATACATATTAATGTGGTGCCCAGCCCCAATTTATAAAACATTGGCTGCAATCAGCAAAAAGAGAGGATACAAAACAATCTTGAAAGAGATTTCATAGTTCTTGCACAGGAATAACTATGTCAATAGCAATTTTCTTTTTCTGATTAACTGGCCCTTTTAAACCCCTTTAACTCTTCCTTTGGGGATTGTCCCTTTGCTTTACACATCACATAACAAAAGAGGACTTTAAAGATACAAGATCAATGTATGTTTCAATCATTGTTCAATAGATAAGATTGTAATATACTTGGTATATAAGTTATCTTGCTTGTGTGATAGATAACGCTATTTTGTATACTATCACTTAAATTTAATGGAATAAGAAAAAAAAAAGGCTTTATATATTTAATTTCTATCAATTACTATCTTTAATAAAAACCAAACTGGCACATGTCAGTGAAAGACAGGCTAAATGTTTATAAAATAAATGAAATTTCTTTAAATAAACCTTGACAGTGCAAGATGCTAAAAATTCAGATCACAGGGATAAATCTGGTGGCTTACTGTGAATGATAAAAATAGGCAACAATAAAATCCAGACAAACAAGATCTCAGGTCTCCAAGACTTCTTTAACAAACCACTAAACATCACTTATTTTCTACCACATTACATCATCTAGGCAAAGCTCTAGTAACAGTGAATCACATTCTAAAATAATCAAAAGAAATTTCTCAAATAAATTTATGAATCGTTTAGGTACATTCTTATATTTCAAAAACAAGACCAACTGAAATAAAAGTCATTAAGATTTTTTCTAAGTTGGTAACATGCTTAGAATGGCGTTTCATAACCCAATCATGCTAACAGATAAAGACCAGAAATAAAAAGAAAAGTTCTGATAAAGAAATAAATCCTCTCTAATAACTGAATTGCTGATTTAGATGTACTTTGCCTGCATTCAGCACAATAAAATAAGACATTTTTCTGTTACATAAACACATTCATAATGAACCACTAGTAGTCTTTAGAGAATTCGATTTTGTAAGGCTCAATGCAGTTTAAAATAAAAATCAGAACAGACTAAGTATTTATTATATTTAAATATACATGGGCTGTTTTAATTATTTCTTCAAACAAGTTCACTGAAACAATTTTTTTTAATGGACAAAGCATTATATCCACTGCCTTATATAACACATTTGTGAAGTATAAGGATAACATTGATTCAACAGAAAACACCTGGTAATTGTTCCAGACCTGGTCTACCATGACAAAGCACCTTAAGACCTACTTACTATGTCAGGAAAAGCAGTCAGTGGATTAGCCACAGTCGCTGATTTAAAACAAGTGTCTTAAATTTCTATGTATTTTGATGTATATCACCACAATGTCAAAACACAGTGTTCCAATGGCCTATGACTGTATAACAGGCAATCTTTATAACAAAAAGATAACATGTTTGAGACTATTGTGTCATGGAGAAACCATTGTTTTCATCAGTGCAGTCTCTTGATTTCATTATCACAGTTTCCAATATAAAAGGCTTGTGCACAAGTAGTTTTAAACCACCATTTAAAAGTGCTCTATTCTATCTCCAAATCAATTATAAAAAAAAAAAAAAAAGATCAATAACACCATTTATTAACCAGTCTTAAACTAAATAGCACTATTTAAAAATGGCACATTTCTGGACAACAATATGTCATTAACACTATGTTCAGTTAAAGGCATTCATGCAACTACACTCCCCTTCACAAACCATTCTTGTTGTTTGGATTAAAATAAAAGCATCAGTATGGCTCCCATTCTAAATGGTGGGTGAAGCCCAAGCCACTGATCCAGAGGTTCCCAATTATATAATTTCAGTGTGAAAGAAATATTTGAGCTCTCAGAGCACTGAATTAAGGGTTTTGTTTTTTAGCTAAATTAATGGTATGATGTTTGTGTAACTCTTTAAGGCTAGGATCACATGAATGTATGATGTGTTTTTTTAGTTTTTGCCATACTGTTCCTTTAAATAATGTTAAAAATCAAAAATAGTATGAGCTTTGAAGGAGATCTATAGTTAAAAACCATACTTACCTGATGGATCTAGCAGCAGTACACCAAGTCATACGCCCTACCCCCTTGCTCGTTTCGCAAAAAATTTTCTTAAAGTGCAAGTAGAGATATAAGAAAAATCAATCTGCACCTGCGCTTAAAGAAAATTTCAGCATATGATACACGTCATATACAGGGGGGTGGAAGAGAACTATAGCCACAGTTTTCATCTCAAGATCCTGGGTTGATGAAAACTGATCTGTGAGCAGTACATTTATTTAGTGCACTGCTGATAGATCCAACAAGTGATTTTTAACTATAGTTCTCCTTTAAATTGAAATATTCTTTGCATTAGTAACAGAACTGCAAAGAAAGCACAGATGTTAAACAAAACAGACATCATACAAACCAACACAAAATATATGGTAAATAAAGGTAAACTTAAAATTGAACTCTTCACATCAGACACCAAGACAGTACCTGTACTAAACACATTTTGCCTGAAAGACTTGTTCCAAATCGGTATGCTGATCATATGTTCCTCTCCATTTACAGCACAGCAAACAGTGACGGGACCAAGTATCATCACCACAGGGGAAAAAAAAGACAACTAACTGTACAACATAAATGCTTGATTTTTCTGTAGTTGGTCGGAAGAGAGAGGAGGTTGGTATGGTAAAGGAATTTGAAGGGCAGGGTAGAAATGGGTGGAGTGCATCACAGACAGAGTCCGGTTACAAGCAGTGGCTTGTAACACAGCTGTTGTGTACTGATGCTAGGTTTGCTGTATGGGAATATAGTCACACTTTGTTATAAAGAATTACATTGCATCTATGATGTAGAAAACACACCCTCGGTGAACCTCCCTACAACAAAATTCGAAGGTATAAACTTGAGAAATGAGAAAGTTTCACACTAAGTTACACACACAACCATATAAAAGTAAAAATGAACTCTCAGGGCGATTTAAGGCAATTCTCCCTTGAAAAATATATGCAAATTAACCTCACCAGAAGAAAAGGAAAACACCTTACTACCAGCATTTTACTGATGAAGACCTTAAAGCGGACCTGTCACATCAAAACATTAAGGGGGTAATTCAGCAAGCAGCGAAGTGAGCTACGATGCGTTCGGCTCACTTCGCAAATGGTAGTATGCGCATGCTGATGTCCTGTGCGCGGACATCAGCATGCGCATTAATAAACAAAATATTTCATTAGTAAAACCTAAATTAGTATTAATTAAATTAGCATATATACGCCACACACAAAATGTGCCCAGATAGGAGGCGCGAACGCTGAGGAAACATTCACATTGGAGTTGAGTGAGTACAACAGAAATGCGCATCTAGAAAAGATGCCAGACTGAAATACGCTGGTGTATTTTCTAGACGCGCGTTTCTAAATACGAGGCGTAAAATTGCCGTGTGAACCTTGCCTAAGGGGTACATGAATATGTGGTGTAATTGCTGATAACAGTTCAGATGGAACTTAAAATCATAAAAGGATCACCTTGTGAATGGCTGGCATTGATTACATTTTTTTTTTGTATTAAAGCCTCTGTATTACTTATACATGTTGAATACTATTTTTTTAGATGTGAGCACCCAAGCAAATAAATATGTTAAGGTGAGTGTTATACCCTGGAGCACCTTGTAGTGCTATCTGCTCATGCTTACAAATATAATATAAATCATTCAAATATATAAACAAATATGACAATACATTTAAATGCACAGTTCTCCTGAAGCTTAGAGCACTTAAAAATCTCCACTCTGTCATATCCAAGAGTCAAACAACAGCTGGTTTTTAATCATGGAGCTGAAAACCTGTGTGTATGTATACTACTTCGTCATACTGATAAACACAAGTGACCCAGCTGTCAAACCAACACACCCACCCAATAAGCTTGAAACAGCTGGTTGAAAGACTGCCAGTAATAAAGCCAACAAAGAACTATTACAACCACCACAACATAGAAATACATTAACATATACATTTAACAAAATAACATATCAAGAGATAATTCAAATATTTATTTGTTCACTTAATTATAAGTATCAGCTCTGTAATGAAAAAATTGCAAAATGTACCATTGTTACCAGTATAAGCTGTTAATTAAATATAATTTTTCCTGATGGTCAGAAGACTGACCCTACCCTGGATCCTCAAAATATTTCTTAACGGAACAGTCCAACCTCCAACAATTTTCATGTGTATTTGTCACTGTTAATTTTTTTTTTTAATTATTATTTCCATATTTTTCAGTTTATCAGCACTTTCTTTTAGAAGCCCCTTCTCTCTGTCACCTACTTTCCCTTCAGCAGTTCACTTGGAATCTTAAAGCAGCACTCTAGTGTTGATATAACTGCACACATACATATAAAACTCCTTTATACTAAGCCAATTGCTGACACAAATAATTACAAAAAAAAATTTAGGGAAGAAATAATACTTGCCATTTGTTTCACTGTTTAGTTCTAAAGAGAGCTGACATTTTTTCCTCCCCCACTCCCCCTACCTTTCTCTTTTGCAAGTCAGGCGACATGAGAAGAAAAAGCTGCCTGACTGCTATTGATTAAGCAGTATGCTGGCCTTTTGGCCACATAAATTAAGTTAGAATGCAGGAAATTACAGAGGGAAAGCTGACTTGTGTACATGTAGTAAGTATTGCAAAAATGTCTGGGGGAGGGTACCTTTTCATGGAAAACTGTCCGGTACATCACACACCCATTTTCTGGTGCGGGAGTTTTGAAAAGCTGCTTAATCAATCATCCTGCTTCAGATAAAACAACTACTGGGGAGAAACGCTTCTCACTAAGTTATAGCATTGCATATATAAAGATGTAAGTTCCCCTTAAAATCAGGGATTTGAATGACAAGCTTGAGAATTTTTGCTAACCCATCATAATCTTTCAAGTGTGCATCCTCACAGTGCTGCTGACCATCTGCTTCTTTATGATGGTTTCTTTCAGAATTCTCAAACATGTGAATCAAGTCAGTGACATAAGAGGAAGTAGGTAAGAGGAGAGGCTTCTGTAAGAAAGTCTATAAATCCAAAAGCCAATGAAAACATAAAAAAAAAAATATAGCAAAAATAATTTACCAGTGACAATTAAATCTCAAATAACTGTTCCTTTAGTGAGGTAACCATGAAGTATACAGACTTCTAGATTTTATGAATGACATATTCTTGTTAGAAGGCTTTAGGATAAAACTCTTTGTTCTTCTAAAATATGTTCACTACAATTTTTCAGTATGAGATCTGTATTTACAGCTGTATCATCCTTCTTAGTCAGAGTTGCACATTACAGTATCTTTTGTGGGACCTCTGGACACAGGAAGGTAGTAAATGAGTTAACCATTGGGGTGTCTTGTCAGAATTAATTTTACAAAAGGATAATGGGGCATATCATGAAAGTCTGAACAATTATGTAAGGGTCCGAAATTGTATTAATTTGCCACTTCCCTATTTACGGGTATTCATGCCCTCAGTTTGCAAACAATTTGGACTCAGATGACATTTATGGACTTCTGAAGAACTTTGAACCACTTTGCAAGAGTATGCACAGATAATTCACATCAGCTGATGGAGTATGTTGAATTTACTTTGGCAAGGTGTATTGTGCTGAATTTCACAAAGAAATTTTGCCTGAAGCAGTTCGCTTCTTCTCAATGGGAATTCACTGCTTAAAGGAACAGTCCAGCCGGAAAAAAAAACCAAAAACATTTATGCTAATTTATAAATTTATTATCAATTTAAAAAAAAAAAAAATAGGAGTGCGTGCACATCATCTAGGGAGGATGCATTGATCACACATCCTAAATGATGTGCACATTCCCATGAGACTTCTAGGAAATGCCGATGTGGGGCTACACTAGGAGCACAGCTGGAGAGGGTTCAGCTGATTTGGATTCTGCAGAGTCGCCGGCAGTGTACAATGGGGTATGCAACACAGAAGTGCTGTAAAGCACTTCTTTACATGTAAGAATTTTAACTTTTTTAAAAAAACCTTTTTAAAAAAAATTCATAATAAATCATATTTTAAAAAAAGGTGGTAATTAGCATAAATAATTTTGTTTTTCAGTCAGACTGTTCCTTTAATGAACAAAGAGTAGAGACCTTGCAACCCCACTTTTATTAACACACTATTATGAATCCATTATTTTCCTTTCTGGTGTTACCAACCATTCACAGTATATGGTAAACCCTACAATGGGACTCACAAAGGAGAATAATTGTATGTGTATAGCTGCATACCTTTTCTAGTGCACTTTAAAAAGAAAATTAATATGTATGATACCATAACTTAGAGGGGTTGTTCACCTTAGTAAAAAAGATCTCCACATTAGATAGAGAATGACTGAAAAATATCACTAGTTGGGTTCTGCTAAAAAATTAAAAGTGTTTTGTCATTATTTCTTTTCTCCTTCCAAAAAGTAACCTTACCCAGCATTGGAGATCACTAATCTTTTCAACCTAATCATAATGGATGTATCAACACCAATGACATATAGAACAGTACAAAACAATAATCCACAAATCAGGTTTCTTCTTGTTCAAATTTGTGATGCTGGTAGTTTGAGGATGCTATAGATGGTTAAAAACCATCACTCATCATGCAGAGTCATTCAAGCCAATTAGTTTGGAAGAATCCTCAAAGCTGGGAAAGATGCCGTTTTTAGCTGAAAGGGGAGGCGAAGATTACTCCTGGTGCACCCTACAGTTAAACAGTTACTGTAACAACATATATAGGTGTATTTTACAGCATAAGATACAGTGAGATGTCTACTGTGATTATTACTTAAATTGAAAGAGTTATAATGACTTCATGGAGATATAATGACTTCTTTTTTCTAGGAAAAGAAACGTAGCAACATCACTTGAGGACAATCTAAAGTCTACACAACTACAACAGAAGCAGTGTAAAAGAACATGATGTACCTAATGCCACTAATGATGAATATTAAAGAGCCCAGACAGTTCTTAAACATGACTCAGAGAAATGAAATAAAATGCATAACCAACACGTGCTTAATATTCATTATGGAAAACATTTAATGTAGGAGTACATTTATTTCTGCAACACAAGGGAAACAAATCCAATTTGTAGCACCCCACTTTTAACAAAAGTGTATATGTATATACAATAATTTTTTGTTACATACAAAACCCAGGAATGCTTGTGATTATTTTAATCATACATATATATATATATATATATATATATATATATATATATATATATATATATATATATATATACACACACATACATACACATACATACATACACACACATAGTGGAGGAAATAATTATTTGATCCCTTGCTGATTTTGTAAGTTTGCCCACTGACAAAGACATAAACAGTTTATAAATTTTAAAGGTACGTTAATTTTAACATTGAGATATAGACTATCCAAAATAAAATCCAGAAAAACACATTGTATAAATTATATAAGTTTATTGGCATTTTGCAGTGAGAAATAAGTATTTGATCCCTCTGGCAAACCCTCATCAGCGAGCACAACAGTCAGACAGTTTTTGTAGTTGATGATTAGGTTTGCACACAAGTTTTGGAATTTTGGTCCACACCTCTTCGTAGATAATCTCTAAATCATTAAGATTTTGAGGCTGTCGTTTGGCAACTCGGAGCTTCAACTCCCTGTGTAAGTTTTCTATGGGATTACGGTCTGGAGACTGGCTAGGCCACTCCATGACCTTAATGTGCTTCTTTTTGAGTCACTCCTTTGTTGCCTTGGCATTGTATAATTTATACAATGTGTTTTTCTGGATATTCTCTCAATATTAAAATTAACCTACCCTTAAAATTATAAACTGTTCATGTCAGTGGGCAAACTTGCAAAATCAGAAAGGGATGAAATAATTATTTCCTCCAGTGTGTGTGTGTGTGTGTGTGATACAAACTTGGTGTACGACAGATATAGACAACTCAGATAGTTAGATATGTTCTGTAAGTGAGATAGAATATAATCAGAATGGTGTTCTGTCATAGAAACTGTATTTCTTAAGTTGCTGAGGTTACTCTAGTTACAGTGTGTGTGTGTGTAATGAGTATTGAAATAATTGGTGATACCTTTTTATTAGACTAACAGTCAGTTTAGATAGGCAAGCTTTCAAGAGATCTGTCTCCCCTTTCTCAAGTAAGACTGAATTCAGAAATTAGAAGTGAGTTACAAATCCATAAAAACAGGCAAAAATATATTATACTAAAATAAACTACTGGAGCATAAATCAATCAGGTGTCATAAATACTGCTAGGAATAGTTTAGAGCTGACAAGTGGTGGAGGAGTGATGGTGGGGTTTGGAATTCAGGGTTTCAGAAACAATCACAGTTTTAGGATAGGTTCACAATAGAAACGCATATCTAGAAAATACACTGGCTTATTTTAGTCTGGCATATTTTCTAGACGCGAATTTCTATTGTACTTACCCAATATACTGTGACTACTCCCTCGGTGTACTGATTTTTAAATCAAAATCATGTGGATAAGGATATTTTGTCCCTTTATGGGGATATCACCCACATTTTTATATCATCTATTACTAAATAATATATAATCATTTCAAAAGAATGTTTAAACATCACTGTTTTTGGGATCAAAGGTATGCAGTTCTCATAAAATTGCCCTTTTATAATTTCATATCTCAAGCACTGTGCAGGTTAACACACAAGGCTGCACTGATGAAAACAATTTCTTTACAGCACCTTAGCCTGAGTCAACTCCATGAGATGCTAGTACCAGCAGTTCTAGGCTAGGTTCACACAAGCATATCATGCTCAGTGCATAATATGCTAGTGTGTGAAAGAAAAAAAAAAAAAGGAAAATATGCCAAGCGTATTTCTCTTTTGAACTTACCAGCAACCGCGTGAACGCTCCCTCGGCGTTCACATCACTTCCTGTGTGTCACATTTTGCGCACAGTATATAATACAACAGCCTAAATGCGACACACAGTGTTCCGGACCCAGCGTATGCGCATCATACACTAGTGTGTCCGGAACTAGGTAAGTACCATCGGCTTGCACTGAGCCATATATTTTTTTCACACTAGCGTATTATGTGCTGAGTATAATACGCTCATGTGAACCTAGCCTAAAATTATGCAAAGCCTATGTTAAACTCAAAATAGCAATGATAAATTAGTGTACCATTAACACACATAAGGGAGAGTGAGACAGACGACTGCAAAGAGAGGCAGATAAAAAGAGATAGATTGGGAAAAGAAGACATAGATGAAAGAAAAGAAAAAAAGACAGAAGAGAGAGAGAAACAGACAAGAGAGATAGAAAGAACAAGCAAAAATGAGAATAAAAGGAAAGACAAACGAAAAAGAAAAAAGTGAGGGTAAGAGAGAAACACAGGCTGAGTTAGAAAGACACAGATAAATAGACAATAACAAAGATAATAAAAGACAGACTGAAAGAGAAAGGAGAGAAAAAAGAGAGTGAGACAGAAAGGGACACAAAACAGAAGAAATATAGTGAGGAAAAGAAAAACAGAGAGGTCGAGAGGGCAGGGCAATAAAAGGGTAGAGAAAAGCACAGAAAGACAAACAGCTTTATTGACTAAAGGCTGAATAGTCACGTATAGTATTTGCATTAGATCACCACTACCCCATGTTCGCTTGCATATTCAGCAAGTGGAAGAGTCAGACGCAGTTGTGAATTCAACAAGGGGTGCTCTCTGAATTCACCTGTTTGACTTTGCCACAGAGTAACGAATTGGGGGATTGGTGCAAGGGCTCTTGTGTAGCGTAAGGTGACTATTTCTTCAAAAGTGACAATGGCGATTATGACTAAAGTTGTCTGCAACAAAACTTGAACTAGGGACAAGGCTACATAGAAAAAGATGTATTATTCACTTATATAATTAGTGAGATATGGGGAGGATGACTAATAAAGCAAAAGTGAATTTGCCACTACTTTGGTGATGCGACTCAAATTGAAATGAGGTGAATTCAGACTTTAGTCAATAAGACCCAAAGAGAAACATGGAAAGGAGAGAGGAGAGACAGAAAGAAGACAGATAGAAATAGACAGAGAAAGACAGAGTAAATTACAAAAGAGAAAGAAAGAGAAACAATAAAAGAAATAAGACAGAAAGATAAGAGATTTAGAAAGACAAGGGAAGAAAAATGTGCGAGTGTCAGAAAAAGTCAGAATTAGAGGAGGAAAGAGAAAATGATAGAGAGAGGAAGAAAGGGATAGAGAGAGAGAAATAACGGGATAGAGAGAGGAAGAAAGGGATAGAGAGGAAGAAAGGGATAGAGAGGAAGAAAGACATGGAGAGAGAAATAACAAAAAGAGACTGACAGGAATAGACAGAAAAAGAGAAAAATTGGAAGGTTAAGAAAGTGACAAAAATAGGTTGACAGAAAAAAGGAAGAAGAAAGAAATTGAGAAAAAGATAAAGGGGTAAAAAAAAAAACCAGGGGAAGAAATAACAATTTTTGGCACACAATAACCATTTAAAAACAAATAATTCCTATATTTTGAGAAAATTTGAGTTAAATGCTTCATGGCTGGCTGAGGAGGCCATTTTCTTTGCACTGCTTCTTTCCTACTCAGGAAACAAAAACTCCTAAATGTCTACATTAATATCCCATGAGTTATCCTAAAATATTTTTCATGACTTGTTTATCATTTCTGCCTTAATGCACATAGGCAATATTAGATCAAATGTTAAAGAATAAGAGGAAGCTAAATTCCCCAAAGCATTAAACATCTGAAGGACAGGATTACAAATTAAATACTTCTTTAAGACCCCTGCAGTGTAGAACACACAGCAGCTTGTAGTAACACACTGCAAGGAAATGGAAAAGCATGAATTCTTAAAATATATGCAATAAACTGCAGATAAAATATTATGGAGACCTGCCAAGCATCAAAAGAGGAGTTGAATATGTGCCACAGAAGTAAAAAATTTGTTCAAATATGCTTGCATAGGTAACTAGATATTTAGACTAGATAGTCAAGAATTTTGTTTTTTTTATCTAGATACATCATTAAAGATAAATAAATGAGAAGTAGGTCAGTTTAAAATGGGAAAAAAACATAACAGGGATCTGACTATTCCCTTCTCCATTTTTTCTAATGTTACTTTGCTGCTCAGTCTGGAAACTTCATTAATTTTTATATCTTTATTGCACTCTCAAATACATAGGACAGCAGTAGAGAATTTATGGCACGCGCACCATCGCCACAGCTGGTATTTCTGATTCCCCCAGTGAGCGAGTGGTCTTTCAGGTCAGGCTGCGGACCCGGCCTGACAGTTTTCAGGTTGGATCTGCAGCCTACGCTGAAAGACCGCTCAATTGCTGGGGAAAGCTCTTCCCCCGATGACGTCACTCATCAGCGCCTGCACTTCAGGGGAAGGAGCTGGTGAGTGACATCACCTTTTCAGCACTCAATGCTGAAAAAGTTCGCCACCACTGACATAGAATCTCACTTCTCAGTAATCTGATTGAGTATTATATCAAAAATTCAAGGAGACCCCTTAAAATACACCTTTCACCTCAAAAATACTAAATTAGGTTCTACTAATGAAATAAATGTTTTTGTAAATATATATATATATATATATATATATATATATACACATATGTGAAAAAAATGTACCTTTATACAGCATTTCTCTACGTCAGCCCTTTTCTTTCCCAAATAGATGTTTGACATTATAGCTCCTCTGATCAGTTCCCTTAAATCACGATCTAGCAGGGATATGATTGGAGGAGGTATAATGTCAATCATCTAGCCCTGCCCAACCCAACTCGAGAAAGAAAAGTCACGCTGACAGAGAAGATGACAGAAAAAATCTGTATAAAAGGTACTTTTTAAAAAAAATACATATATATTTACAAAACCGTTTATTTCATTATTATTAGAGTGTTGAGGTGACCGATGCACTTTAAACAGCAAACTGTATATAAAAAAAGGCTGATTATAATGATTGGTATCAGGAATTAAACTGTACAAGAACTACAAAAACAGTGAAAGTTACCATAAAAAACTTAAAAAACAGGTTAATTACTCAAACCCAATCAATATTTTAACTTTGTAAGCCCCAAATAGCCGTCTCTGTCCAGTAGGGCAGTGAATGCATAGAAGTCATTTTCCAAATTGAGTTCCTTCCCCTGCTTGTACCCAAGGCACTAATTGTTCCAACGCCTGTTCAAACAAATCCTACTTTTCAATAAAGTAATAATGAAAAAGACTGCCAAGATGTGCTTTGCCACCTTCATGCCACTTCGCTGCATTTCTATAATATAAAACATTAGCTCTGATACAACAAATTTAGCACAATCATATATGCAAAAATGGGAAACAGAC
>WMED01007740.1:3956-17416 GCA_019650415.1 Pipa parva
GGGGTAGTGTTGTTCTGTTGTTTTGCATTTAGGGCTAATTACATCTCATTTTTGTTTTCCATTAGGAAAAGCAAACTATACAAAGCACCCATTTACTTTATAATGTGTGTTTGTTAGTAGAAGAAAATTCCATTTATTTAGGAATGGCAGTTATTTCTACACGGTGCACAGTACAAATTACCTTTCAATTTAAATGAATGATTTGTATTGCTTTGTGTTTCCTCTATCGAGAATATTGTGGCAAATCTCAACAGCCTACCTCACTGGTCTCACGGCATCGTGTCACTGGTCTCACGGCATCGTGTCACTGGTCTCACGGCATCGTGCCACTGATCTCACGGCATCGTGTCACTGATCTCACGGTATCGTGCCTATGAACATACGATCTCGTGCTAACAGGGTGGTTGGTGATTGCCTCCCTTCATCAGGTGTACATTTGATGTTATGGTGAGCAGGTTGGTTGCGCTTATACTGTATGATCTTGTGGTAACAAGAATTGTATAGGAATAACTGCCAATTTTCTTTTAGTGGCTCTTTAAGTAGGCAGTATAAATCCGTGTTAAACATGAGCCCAATAAACATGTCTTACATTGTGGTAAACCAATTTTTAGTTATTTTAACTCAAGTAAAGTTATATTTATATGCAATACAGACTTAAAATCAATAATCATCATTTTAAATAAAATACTGTGGAACCAGAGGTAAAAGATTAAATTGTGTATTGCAGAATTTGAAGTCAATATAGTCGTGATGCTGCACGATGACCACCTCATCACAGAAAACTTCCCCCTGAGACTGTGCCGAATCTAATTATGGAAGTGGCTGGAGCATTGCATGATGGGACACTGCCAGAAGTCTCATGTTGACCAACATTGTAGAACTTTGTGTTTCCTCAAGAAATGTCAGCGAGGGAACCAGGGGAACTTTACAGTATTACCTATAGCTTGGTGTAGGAAGACTGTAAAGTAACTGAACTTATTTCAAAGAAAAACCATTATTGTTACTAGTTCTTGCACAAAGTGACTGTCCATATGGTCCATTTCGTTTACTCTAGTGTAAGGTTTCCACTCGTTTAATAACCGGACAAAACATTTGGTTAGACTTGGATGGCAACATGAATTCGGGGGTAATTCACCAAACAGCGAACTTACCCTCCAGATCCTTCTCATCAGTACGCATACCCGGTTATGCGCTCGCTGATGTCTTGCACATGGACATCAGCGACCGCTTTAAAGGGATTCCAGTCTTGGCGAAGCTCGCGAGACTGGAATCCCTTTAAAGCACTCTCTGATGTCCGTGTGTTGGACATCTGCGGAGCGCATAACCGGGTATGCGTACTGATGCGAAGGATCCGAAGGGTAAGTTCGCTGTTTGGTGAATTACCCCCGAAGTGTGTGACTCATTCAAGGTCCACAAGCACTTGGGGCTTTGTTAGGGTACAGGATGTAAGTAGCGTCCAATCAGGTCTCATGGTCATGACTCAATGTGGTCCAGTTTTGTCACTGATGATAAATTCATTTATTTCTTACAAGAATCTGCTGAAAAATAGAAATCTTACAATATTTCTTTATTTGCGTTTGTTATATAGTGAACATTTCTAATATATGTGTGTGTGCGTATACATATGTATATAATAATGCATAAAAAAAAAAAAGAATTTTCTGTAAACGGATGTTTTTATTCTTGGAAGAAACCTAATTATCACTGTGATGTCATACCCACCCTAGACTTTTTGCCTATTTTTTCTCACTGTATTTCTTGCATTGCCCACTTCCCCATCATGGTTTTTAAGTCTGCCCTCCTACCATTGGGGCTTAAATGCAGGATAATATGCAGTTTGGGGCCTATTAGAAAAGCACTTTCTAAAGAAATCTAAATTTTTGCCAGTGGCTGCTTTAAGGGTCCAAATGACAAACATTAAAAAAAAACAACACATCGTTCCTATTCACCAGTATTTCTGCTTTTGTTGGCAAAAGCAAATTGTTAGGGATAGTCCAGCACAGATTGGTACAGACTTTTACCACATTCTTACACTTCCCCCTCTGTCCTCGTTTTCAAATTTGGATGTTGAAACCAAGATTCTGTTCTATGAAGGTCGCTATGGGACACAGGCAGAACGTTTGGGGTAAAGCATCCTCCTACCTATCACTTGCTTCCTTATAACAGAGAATTCTGACTGCTGATTGGTTGCTGTGGGTTACTAGACCTCTAAA
Source organism: Pipa parva (assembly GCA_019650415.1). Lineage (NCBI taxonomy): Eukaryota > Metazoa > Chordata > Amphibia > Anura > Pipidae > Pipa > Pipa parva. The sequence continues at coordinate 6,170 of WMED01007740.1, forward strand.
CAACTGCCCCATATGATGAATTCCAAATAGTGTATAATTCCTCCTGTCATCTCTCTCTCTCCATTTTATATTTTAACTGTTTTGAGCCTGTAGGGTTCATCTACTCAAACCTGAATGTTTTCTGTTTATCTGAACAGTCGGTGATGGACATATAATGCCTCGAATACAGGCATTCTAAAATGTTCATACTGTCAGTTACAATTGATTGTACATACAATAGTGCATGGTGAGAGAGATACAGGTTAGTATTTTATACACTTAAGATGAAAGTTCCTCTAAAATATCACTGCTCAGAATGCTATCAGTTGAAGCAAATTAGAGCTGCACGCTGCGGGTAGTGCTCAAAGCACTGCACTGTGGGGCTGGAGTTTAGTACAGTTTAATATCTCACAATGCAGCAATACGAGCATGTGATGCAATGTGGGGAAAAGCAGATATTTCACCCTTTATTACACCTTTATTACATTAGCTTCATCTAAGTAAATGCTTGTGGACAGATTTCATGAACAGCCTCATCTTTTACTGACCCAGCTGACTATTTCATTAGACTTTCTGCAGTAGTACGCAAGAAACCAGAAGCCATTTTGGTGGAGCAAAGAGGTTTTATTGCACAAAGTGGAACGATACAAGCCAAACAAATGATGTCATCTGAACGCTAGAAATACAAATATAGAGGCAGTTAAAGCAAGTCTCTTTACAATGTAAAATTATTGTAAATAAAAGCTGATTTATAGAACGCCTGCCCGATGCTCTGTCACCGTTTCTTCTCTGTTAATAAGAACCTGATTATGCCTAGACTAAAAGGAAATCCAGAAAGATCAATTTCATTGTTTGGCCACTGGATGGACATTTACGGACTGCAGTACACCCCTGTCGCTGGACTCCCAGGGTCTAGTGTAGAGTATTGCATTACTCGTATGAAAATAGCCAGTGTAACACCTGTGCGTGGACACTGCGCAGCAGCAAATGATAGACTGTCAAATTACAAATTTACTCTATAGGGTAAACAAATAGCTGTTTTTCTTCCATTTTTACCAATGTGTTTGTTTTGCACCAATTTTTGCCCCAGTTACTTCTGTTCTTGTGAAAAGCAGGGGACTATTGGCTAAAGTCCAAATTGTTGATTTGTACGTCCTTTACGGTTACATTAACCGGCTGAAGATTGTAGAAAGGACGCGACATTGCTAACATTTTGTATACAAACATCATTAATGGATTAGAAAAAGCACAAACAGGAATTTCTAACATTTTTACACAAAAACCAGTTGCTAATTTCTTTTAGCACAAAAGTGTAAGTTATAATTAGTACGGTTAGAGATGAATAGCCGTTATTTAGTGCCCTTTTGACCGCTGCAATAATGCCACTTGCTACATTTCCCCCAGGTACTTATCCCCCAGGCTGGGTCAATAGTACAGCGGATTATTATGGAGACCACAAAGTGGATGATTACTGCTAAACTGGCACGTTATTTAATTAAGCTCCAGACATTGTATGTGTATACTATGACCCAGGTGCTTAAAGATTGCCCCATGTTGATGAATTCATCCAAATGTTCCATATCTCTCACACTGTAAAACACTGTCATCATTGCTAATACAGCACTGGAGAGGAACAAAGACCTTTCCAAAGAATTTTAGTAGACTGAACATTTTTTATTGATAAAGAAAAAATGTGTTGTATACATATATACAGTATATATACAGTATATATAAACCCTCTTAAACTGATCGGTTTGGAATCTCAGGGGCTTGACAGACTGCCTTGAACATCCCTAAAACAAAATAAGCAGCTCTGTTATTGTATAGCTCTCCATTACTGCACATCTGAAAGATTCTTACTGCTTTCTCGGGATTCCATGAAAGTCAAACAGATCGGCTGCACATTAAGTTGGAGAGATGAGAGGCCGTAAACTGAAAAACTATACAAGAGTAATTGTTTACCAGTGACTATTTCCTGTGCACTTTTTTATTAAAACAACAGCATTTTCCACCCTGTGAAACTCACGTCATTAACTTGAAAATGCACTGTACATACAAGCTATTGTAAGCTGCTTGGTGTACAAACACATGCTTACATACCAACCACTTGTACAGGTGTATGGGAAAGGTGGTTGGCTGTTCTTTAAAGGGGACGGAAAGTTTGGATAAAACATTATTTCTATTTGATATGTATACATAAAGAAAGCAAACTTACAGTAAATATTACAATGTAAAAGCGATTTTGGGATCAATAGTACTTGCCTCTTGTTTAAACAGTCCTGCTCCCCCTTCCATTCTATGTACAGACTCTTCCTGAGCAGTGCCAATAATCCCCCCCCCCCCTTTGTGACATCAAAAACTATACGGAGATACAGAATTCCTCCTCTCCTATCTGAAAAGCCTGTTTATAGCCCTGAGCATGTGCAGATAAGACCTGTCCAACTGCTGTGAAGAAGGAGTTAGGGAGAGGAGGGGGCATGGCTAGCTCCATGCACAGAGGCCATTTACATAGACAAAGCAGCTACAGAGGGATACTGAGCTCTGTTGAGTTAAGAGGTGAGTCAGGAATTTCTTAAACAATGTATTGCTTGACAGTAGGTAAATAGAGCTGATATCCTGGTGTGATTCCAATAAGCTCACATTAAATACCAAAAAAAACAAGGAAATGATTATAGACTTTAGGAAAAGAAACATAGAACATAAACACCCACCTGTCCTAGTCAACAATGTTAAAGTGGATAGCTTTAAATTCTTTGGTGTTCACTTGTCAAACGATCTAAAGTGGTCCCTTCATACCAGCAAGTCTATACAGAAAGCCCAGCAACGGCTTTATTTTCTGAGGTGCCTCAAGAGAGCGGGTGTCTGCTCCAGGATACTTGTTGAACTCTACAGGTGCTCCATCGAAAGTATCCTCTCATACTGCATCACAGCCTGGTTTGGCAATTGTAACGCTTCAGAACGCCTAGCACTCCAGAGAGTAGTCAACACGGCTCAATGTATCATTGGAATTCAGCTGACTACTATTGAAAGCATCTTCCATAGCCGCTGCCTGGCCAGAGCTTTAAATATCATCAATGATGCCGATCACCCTAATTATAATCTGTTTTCCCTTCTCCCCTCTGGAAGGCGTTACAGATGCCTTAACTCTAGGACTAATAGACTTAGAAAAAGCTTCTTCCCTGTTGTAATTGTCAAATTGAACCTCTCCTTGCTCCACTCACAGCCTCCCCCCCCCCCTCCCTCCACTATTCTGCAATATCCTGGCCCCGTCCCAGATAATCAACCTGCATTGCTTGTTTTTGTATTTATTCGAATTATTGATTGAACTTTTCTTTTCTTCTAATGTTTATTTCTTTTTCTTTTATATACAAATCTATTGTACTCGTGTTTTATAGTGTATATTTATATATGGACTCACTTTAATGTCGCTGGTATGTATACATGTACTATTATAATAAACTCATCTAAATATATATATATATGTCCTAGGTGGAAAAAGAGTGTGGGTTCTCTCATAGGAAGACAGGAGAGGATAATTGAAGCAAATGTGAAGAGTTAAAAAATTGCTTCTCCTCTAAAGATGGGGAATGACCCAGAGTAAGGGTATCTGAGTCTCTAGAGAAAGGATGACGAGCAAATTTTCGGGATATATACAGTATATTTTGGGAGAGGAAATTGGGGGCCCGATTCTAGTAATCAAAAGGTGATATGAGAGGTGACCTCGGAGTAAAACAAAATGTTTGTGTCATGTAGAATGGTCGATGTCTGATGAATAAATTACTGTTTGAGAAGAGTTCCAAGTTCAAATAAAGTTCATGTGAGTTGGTTTTTGAAAATGACAATTGGTCTCTCTGGACTTCATTCTAAATAAGTGGACAAGGTTATCATCTTTAATCGATTTATCCCTCCCCTCTGACCCCATACAAAAAAGAGCCTTCAACATCCAAGGTAAATCCTGCTGAACTATTTTTATTTTTCTACATTTTTATCTTTTATTTGTTCTTGTCAGTCTGTTATCCTAAGCCATCAGGACGCCACCATTGACCTTAATCACCCTGAGGTCATAGGCCCGGTTATCAGCTCCTGCTTAAAGGAACAGTGCAGCCTGATTAATAAAAAGTAATGTGTGTTGTAAATGCATAATACATTTTTTCTAATATACTTAGTCAGTCTTTTATGTGAGGAAAGGAATTAATTGTTCCATCTGTGTAGCAGTACACAGCTCCTTATGTGTTTACTTCCTGGTTGGATTCTTGTGTCACTGAAACAATGGCGTCTCAGGAAGGTAAAAATTCATAGTTAATGAATTACCATAGGCAGTTACAATACTTACAGCTAATGGTGTATGCTGTCAGTAGCAAGCGCTGATATTGAGCATGAGAGAGAGACCAAATCCATATAAAAAGAAAGTCAATGTTTCAGCCCTTTCTTTAACAATTGCTTTTGCTGGGTTAACTACCGTACACCTTTCAGAGTTTAAAAAAAAAAAAAAAAAGGTGGATGACAGTTTAAAGGTTCTGATTGGTTATTTAGCAGTATCCAGCCTATCAGTCAATTCCTTAACTCTGAACAGGAAGTGGCTGAGAGAGGGGGAAGAACTTCAGTAACAAACTGGTGCTAAATTGTGAAGGGTGGAAATAAATAAATCATTTATATGACAGAAAACATTTATTTAACTTTTATTTAACAGTGCCAAACAGACAGCAAATAACTGTTGGTGCCTAAACTGTTCCTTTAAGATGGGTCATATAATGTTAATTTAACAAACATTACAAAGTTAAAGTGCACCTGTCAGCTTGAAGTAACATTATTTAATAAAGTTTAGCAAGCCATTAATAACATCTTCAATAGACATTAATTTAAAAAAACTTGCCTTTACAAAGCTTTCCCTCAATGCCTCTGTCTGCCACACTGACATTCTGCTAGACTGTCGGTTCTGTGCGGCTGTAATATGAAGCAAGCTTACTTGATTGACAAGTAAGCGGCTTCCTACCATGATAAGCATAGGCGCGTGCACGTGATCACACAACTGAGCTAAGGAGCTCAAAGCGCCTACATTGTAATGCATGCACTTTGAGCCTCCCCAGTCAGTGATTATGCTCCACTGACACTGAGGAAAAATAGATTTTTTACTGTGGGTGTTTGCTGGGACTACACAGTACGGTTGTGGTGAGTTGTGTTTGTGGGGTTACACAGTATGGGTGGGGGTGGGTGGTTGTGGGCTTTATGGGTATTTTATTCTAATGAGGGTTTATGTTGATTTTCTATGTGAATGGGGATTATGGGACATTTGCTGTGTGAATAGGGGTTTTTGGGGGATTTTCTGTGTGAATGGGGTTAATGAGGGTTTTTGGGGGGATTTTCTGTGTGAATGGGGTTAATGGGGCTTTCTGGGAGATTTTTGTGTGAATGAGGTTAATGGTGCTTTATGGGTGATGAACTGTGTTAATGGGGGATCTAATGAATTAAATTTTTAAGCCTCAGTGCAATTTCATCTGTCAGCAGTGGATGAGTCATCACTGTGCGGTAGAATCTGGTTCCAGGAACTGTAACTTGACTTCTTATCTTAAAATGCTTGTGCACAAGTACTCTTCACTGAGCATGTGTGATATTTGGAAATAGGGGAGGAGAGCCTGCTGGTTAGGGGGCGTTTCTACAGTGTTTGAGTAGCAGGTCAGGAAGAAAATGGCTGCTTCCATGTTTTCAAATCAGGACAAGATTTAAGTAAGTGTATCTTAAACATACTAACGTTTATTTTGTTCCTAACTACTTTATTAGCATTGTAATGTAAAATACTATATAAAAATCTGGAGCTGACAGGTGCACTTTAAATGAAAAACTAACAATGATAAAATAACGTATTAACCGTTAAAATGAAAATCAACAAGAAAGATGGTAAATGGCACAGTATTCTGTGAAAATTCTAAAAAAAAAAAAAAAACTACATAAATATTAGGCTCTTTGGCCCAGTTAAAAAAACTGTTAAAGGGCAAAAAATATAAATGAAAATAGGCAAAGGCTTCAGGTGTACCATACTCTATATTCCAGACAAATGCTTGACATGTTTAAGATATGGATGGAGACTTAACCAGTGCAAAACTGCCAATGGTTTAGGTTTAATCATGCTAAATACAGCAAAGCTAATCTATAGCGTTGTACTTAATGAAAGCAGATAGATGTGTACAGGAAATCAGTGCCGCCTAGTGTTTATGTGTGTTATTGCATAAAGGTAAATAAAATACAGCTTCCCTAAATGCATTCAATGTGCAAAATACCAACAAACACACTGCCAAATTATAGCCTCTGATGAAGGGGTCCTTCCCCTAAATGTTGGCTGTTGCACACATTACCACAATAAACAGGTAAAAGAGAATATGGCAGTGAGAGTGTTGCTATTTTGCACACTTGTTTGCTTACTGCAGCGGCACATGGATAATGGAGACCACACCACTATATACAGGCTATATTTTGGCATACATGGTGTTGCAGAGGGTAAACTGAGCCTCTAAATCCACTGCATTTCGGGGGGGATCCACAGCACTAATCCATCGCTCCTTGTGGTGCAAACATCTGATAATGTTTAATTCGCTTAGTTATTAATTAAAGAAGGGTTGACAAACTCAAGCAGCTAATCTACACTTCACTTTAAAGTAACTGTTACTAACAAAGCCATAACACTTAACAGAGAAAAGACTGCTTTACTGCACTAACGTTATGGCACATGATATCCTCTCCTTACATTTAATTAAAGCAGTAGCAATAGATTTTCTGGTACAAGTGTTTGTAATGGTTACACATACATTGAGTAGAGTGAGAGGTAAATATTGCAAGCCTAAAGCAATCTGCTGTCTGACTAGAAGGTATTAAAATCGTGAAATGGGTATGACATAATAAAAGCTGGGCATGTGTGATATTGACACACACTCTAAGCACACACTGTACTAAGCTGTCCTTATGCGTCCGGAAAGGGCGGGGAAATCCTCTGGGAGTAGAGCATGTTTCCGACATGTTGGACATGTGCTTTGTGTGTTCAGCCAGGTCTTAATACACTGTAAAATAAAAGGTAATAATTCCAGTAATCCAGCTATACTGAAAGGTGAAATGGCATACAAATGCAATACAAAAAACAAACTCCCTATGTACACACAGGCATTCGTACAGCTTGTTATGGTATCTTGCTCTGTTCCGACTGATTGACCTTGGTAGCCGCCCTTACTTTAGGTCAGGGGTCTGCAACCTATGGCTCTCGAGCCAGATGTGGCTCTTTTGATGGCTGCATCTGGCTCTTTGACTGTAACGAGCCGTGTTCACATGCATGCACCGCTCGTTACAGTCTGCCGGCTGATCTCCGGCAAGTGCTGTATAGACAAAGCTCTCTCAGCGCTTCCGGGTTGCTAGCCAATCCGGAGACGCTGACATCACCAGCTTCCGGGTTGCTAGCCAATCCGAAGTCGCTGACATCACAGCTTCCGGGTTGCTAGCCAATCTGGAGCCGCTGACATTACCTGTGTGACGTCACATATGACGTTAGCAGCTCTGGATTCAAAAGGGCTGAGCGTATATGGCCCTCTCAGCCAAAAAGGTTGCTGACCCCATTGCTTTAGGTCCATTAGGTGCTGTAATGTATCTTGTCTGGCATACATGGAGTTACGTTGCCCTGCACTGTCTGAGGTGTATCAGGAGAGTACTATATTATATTATATGTGTATTTAATAGTTTCATTACTGCAGCACGTTCCGGCCCTGGGATCTAATGGGGTCCCGACCAGGGCTTGATTACAGAAGAAATAAATGCAGTGACTATTGGACAATGGCCAATCTCCTATACAGAGGAAAAAGTCTGGGAAATATTGACACATGTACAATAACTGCAGGCCTTGGTCTTTATTATAGTTATTACCTGTATTGCCAGTTATGTTTTATGTGAGAACAACACAAATTTGTCGTTTTTCACATCTGCGTCAGCCACACTCCCTTATGCCAGTCATTCTCTCATGCCACTTTTAGCATTTCCACAAATGCTGTTCATTAATAAACAAATGTCCAGCTTGTTATTTACAGAACTATGCAGAGAAACCAACCCCCACCTACATACACTTACATGTTTGTGGAAGCAATGGCCGCAGTCCAGTTTCTGCACAGGACACAGTCTAAGTTCATCGTGGCATATAATGCATGGCTCATCATTATAGGACTGCAAGAAAAACAAATAATATTCTTTACCCAAGGTCCAAAACTAATGTTTAGAACATCACAAGACTAATGTACGGTCAACTGCTGCCAGGTGCACAGTGCTTGACTTTGCATTCGCTTGGTTTCTAAGTTGATGTGTTCGCACAATCATTTTTGTCAATTCATCGTTACAATACGAAAGACGGGAAGTTACAGTGCATTCAGGTGCAGTCTGCTGTACCTCAGAATCCTCAGGCATTTTCCATTTGCTTTTGGGTGCGGCAGGAACCACTCTCCAAGGCTGTTTGGGTTCAGGTGGAAGGACCTGGGAGTTTGCTGGTACAGAAGCCTTCACATTTCTACTTGGTGGAGCCTAAACAAAAGTAAAATATGGCATTAAATAATGGGGACAGTGAATATGTGGAGCAGGAGACAACAATCTCAAACAGATACACATACAGGAGCTAACAGACAGGAGGACTGAGCCAAGAAGAATGTTTCATAAAGTCTCTGAGACAAACACATGTTTAAAACCTTAATCTCATACTTTCTATTACTGAGAACCTGTAGGGAGGGCTGGTGGCACCTCTAAGGGATTGTATTTAAATGGATTACGTCAGTCCCGCTGGCCCCACTCAGCTCCGCCTATGAGAAGTACCAAACAAACATGGTCAGGCAGAGATGGATTTCACTAGAATGGGGTAACAGGGAATATCTGCTGTGACATGTTATGACCACATAGCGTGTGCTGTGAGTAGTTTGGCGTGAGGCCTTGAGTGAAGCAGCTATTATGGAAGACAACAATAGTGTAAGTCAGCAAGAAATACAAGAGAGAAAAAAAGCAAGTGACTCAAATCCAAGTGGTAAAAAGGTAAATACTCCCAAACTGATGTAATACTACCGGGTGCCACAGAAAAGATGTCCCAAAGACAACCACAATTGAAAATAGCAGAAAAGATCCCAGGCGACTCCGGAGTAGTAAAACGTATACTTTATTGACCAAAGGTTAAAAGCAGGGCCACATTCTTACGCATTTTGTCCAACAGCACTTAATCATAGGCGACTCCATTACTACTCCGGAGTAGCCTGGGATCTTTTCTGATATTTTCCAGCAAGAAATACAAACCAATTTCTAAAGAATTTTATTAACTCTAACATTTCCAGAAAAAGGGACATGTACCAGCTCAATATGCTAAACCTAGACACTCTGCCCATACCGAGAAGTGCCGCTTTATTATTAATAACACTCGCAGTACTAGATCCAGTTACTGAACAGCTTTCTCTCTGAGCATGTCTGACAGATCCCATACATACACCTACCGCTAAATCTAGACACTCTCTGCCCATACTGAGAAGTGACGCTTTATTATTACTAACACTCGCAGTACTAGATCCAGTTACTGAACAGCTTTCTCTCTGAGCATGTCTGACAGATCCCATACACCTACCGCTAAACCTAGACACTCTGCCCATACTGAGAAGTGACGCTTTATTATTAATAACGCTAGCAGTACTAGATCCAGTTACTGAACAGCTTTCTCTCTGAGCATGTCTGACAGATCCCATACACCTACCGGGCGCTGAACCTAAAATTCCTGCCATTAATTGACCATTTCACACTCACCTGAGAAGTTGGCAGTGGAGTCTTCTCCTGATGGTCCAATATATATTCTGTTACCCTGCTGATAATTTCATCATGTGTCATGCTGCTGAGGGACCCACCACTTTTACTGCGCAGATCCTTTATGAAGTTGATAAGCTCCGGACTAGACAAAGGCATGAATAAATAATACAATGAACGACTCCATAAATCTGTACATTTTCAGTCTCCAGAAAGACTCTGGACACAAAACAATCTTCCTGTGCAGTAAAGTAACTGGGAGAACGTGGAGTATAACTATAGTGTTACACCACTGTATTCTAGGGTGCCATATCCAAACATTACATTGGAGCCAACTCTTATTAAAATAACAATGGCATACACAACAACATGGCGGGGGCCCATAAATAGCTTGGAAGTCCAGGCCTGGCCCTGTTATAAGTTATTGCATTTCCAGAATTAATAACTGGTCCATTTACCTTTCCCTAAACTGAACATGGGTGTGTTTTCTAGATAGACATGCTCCTTTGCACACATATAAATATACACATTTTTCTTCCAAACACATTAACAGGAACAGCTATTCACAGGGGCAATCATTTATGGAGGTCCAGTATCCTATAGCAACCAAACAGCAGTTAGCATTCACTAATACAAGGGATTTACAATAGCCAAGCTCTGATTGGTTGCGATGGATTACTGGTTATCAGTAAACGTGTGACTTTCTTACTAAAACCATCCTGAAATGCTCAGCTTACCACTGGTAATGTGGAAATATATCGCGCAGCTCATTAATAATCTTATCAAAAGAGGTCTGTTTCCCTGGAGATTGAGGACTCGCCTCCGATTTCAGATTTTCTTTTCTCTCCGGAAATGCAGTTTTGGGAGTTTTTCCTGGTACGGCTGCTGCTGCCTTGGTGATATTATTAGCTGCAGAAGGCACAACACCCTTAGTAACTTCTCTGGCCTCAGCCTTTTTAGTCTCTAGACTTGTTTTTAATGGCGACTTAGGAGAAACCAGAGGCGCGGAGTTTGTGGATATCAGGACTTTACGGTTAGAGGCAGAAATAGGATGTTCAAATGCCTGTAAAAAAATAAATAAATAGATCTGAGTAAAAAATGACAATGCAGAGCTGTGTATGCTTGTTTATTGATCTGCCTGGGCAGTAGTCACAGAAGGGCTTCCAGTAAACTCTAACAATTTGTTCTGCACAAAAAAACTTGGTTTTTTACAATTATGGTGAAAACAATGTAACTAATAATAGTGCTGCTCACTACAGACTCTTTATTTTATATCCTGAGACTTGTCAATAAAACACACACACACAGTACAGCTCCCTATTATTCTGCATCTTCACTACTTAACACTGCAAACAGGGAAACATTTGGATGATTGGCATGGGATGATTTCATAGCAAGTGCAGAAGCAGGACTCTGAGGGGGTAATTCATAAAGCAGCGAAGTGAGCTACGATCCGTTCGGCTCACTTCGCTAATA
>WMED01007741.1:0-17416 GCA_019650415.1 Pipa parva
GTAAAGTAATATACATACAACTGATGTAAAGTAATATACATACAACTGATGTAAAGTAATGTACATACTACTGATGTAAAGTAATGTACGTACTACTGACGTAAAGTAATGTACGTACTACTGACGTAAAGTAATGTACGTACTACTGCCGTAAAGTAATGTACGTACTACTGACGTAAAGTAATGTACGTACTACTGACGTAAAGTAATGTACGTACTACTGACGTAATGTAATGTACGTACTATTGACGTAAAGTAATGTATGTACTACTGATGTAAAGAAAAGTACTACTGACGTAAAGTAATATACGTACTACTAATGTAATGTACGTACTACTAATGTAAAGTATGGTTACCTTTCCTACGAAAAATTCCATAGAAAAACAATTGAAAAGTTTCAGTCAGTAAATAATGATTGAAAAAATCTTGCAATATTTACCACAAGAAACTTCTAAGATCTCGCGGGAATAAACTCGGAAAAGTGAAATTGGGCTTTTCAGAGTTTATTAAATTTTGCCCTAAAGATTAATAAACGCAACTGATAGTATATCTATGTAACATTTCTATTGTACTTTGGTATATTCTGTTGCCTGCTTGAAAGCTTTTATATGGTCATTTCTTTTGTTTTTGAGTTCCTCAATATATTTGAACAGGGGGTATATAATATAATATATATATACTTGCTGATACATTTTTTTATTGATTAACATTAGTTTTAAATAGACAAGCTTTCGAGAGATCTGTCCTCTCTGTATCAAGCAATACTGATAAAGAGATGATGGATCTGTCGAAAGACTGTTAGTCCAATAAATAAGGGATCACCAAGTATTGCAATACTCATTTTTTTGCATCTATAAACTAACACGACCACTCTACCCTAACTTATATATAAAACCAATCTGTGTGTAAAGTTAAGACATCAACCCTACATATAATTCCCCTGATCACTCATTAGCAGTTCACAATAGTACATTTATATGGAAACGTTCTCTACCAACTCAGTGGAAATGGGAGAGCTCATAGCCTGTAAAATCTAGAAGTTTTGGCTCCTTCAGACATATTCCTCGGTGATTGTACTACGGAGGAGCCTCACTAACAAATGCGACAGATCTGTGCTGGGATTCTTCCTTCATGGCTGAACATATCCAAGTTGGGAAGGCGTGCAGGAAGATGCAGGGCACAGTTTAGTGTACATGATTGCTAAAAAATATTCATCTTACCTTGGCGCCTTGATTCCCTCCTGAGAAATTATGTTTAGGGCTAACAGATCCACTATACCAGCGGCAAGGATTAGCTATTTTATCCAGCTCCCTATTTATATTGTAAATTCATAAGGTTTTTCTTTTCTAAAATAGAATGTCAGACAAAGCAAATACCAAAGTAGTAATGTTGAATATTAGACACTTTACCTCTTAGCTCTAAATGAATCAATGTATTGATTTGTGTTAAATGCCCTTGTGTGTGATTCCCACAAACATCTGCTAATATGCAGGAAAATACTGAACGGTGAGGAGATCACACTAAGCTATTCTATGCAAGGTAGAAACCCACCCATACGGATTAGGCTGTGATCCATAAACAAACTGAATAGGGGTTTCAGTATGCTATGTTCCCCCCTAGGTACTAATATGCATAATTGTATTTTAGGATCTACACAGTGTCCCCCAAGAAAGCAGGGACCATCCTAAGAGCTAGAAGTTATATCAAATTTATTGCATATTTACTTCTGCTTGTGATTGGCCAACAGAAGCCGTAGGGTACAGGTTGGACAACTCTACAGGATTATTTATAAAGCGTTATAGTTGGTGGGTTTTTAATCTCCAAAGCATGCTACAATATTCTCTGGTGCAAAAGAGTAATAGTTGCTGTTGAACATAAAAGGAAGTGTTTATTTTCTTGGAGAAGTATTTCTATTAGAATCTACTAAAATAGAATAGGTAGCTGTCATATTTTTCTGCTCCACTAATGTGTATATTGATTTTAAATTACCATGACTTTGTTACAAAACACACTACTACCTAGGGGTGGGCAATATTCCTGAAAAATGATATCTCGATATTATCCGTAATTTTGACGATAACGATAATAAACGATATTTTGCATTATTAAATTAAAAACAAACAAACAATAAAAAACAGGAGAGGTGTCTTAAGTGCAGATGAGCCACTCAATATAGTGGGGCTTGGTGTTTTTGCTTGGTGGCTGTTAGGCCTGATAAGTGGTCCTGTTGTTCTAGACCAGGGATGGCGAACTTATGGCACGCAGAGCCCTCTCTGTTGGCATGCGAGCCGTCCTCAAACCCTGCCTTCAGTACAGACCACGGACCCGATCTGACAGTTTTCAGGCTGGATCCGTGGCCTGCACTGAAGAAGTGCACACGAGCAGGGGAGTTCTCCTTCCCCGACGCGAGTGCACTCCTCCCCCCAGCGCTGGCGTGATGACGTCACTCACAAGCGCCGGCACTTCAGGGGACGTGCTTGTGGGTGACGTCCATGCCAAAAAGTTTGCCACCCCTGTTCTATACTGTGTGCTCTGCCCAGCTCCTCCCAGGCGTCTCAATCGATGCTATACTGTATAGCGCTGTGTTCTGGTGTGTAACACACCAGCTCTGCCTCTGGGTCTCCTGCTGCCTGCTCTGTGTCTCCCGCAGCTTGATGTGGGTCTCCTGCAGCTAGATGTGGGTCTCCCCCAGCTTTCTCTGTCAGTGTGCGCCTGAGCCTCCTGCCGTCTGCCGCCTTCCGGAATTCTGTGCTTAAAGCACAACACAGATGTGCGAAGCAGCTCGAGCCGCTCAATATTCCCATAGCATATCCCCATTGTAAAGTCGCGACAATTTTCTAAAGTTAAGATTGCGACAATATTCTCATTTTAAAGACGCGACTGTGACAGTAGCCGCCTATTGCGACTGTATTTATCTGGCGAATTCGCACCTATACGCAACAATTCGGACTTTAGTGAATAACCCCCATTGTCTGGTTTGACAACTGTAGAATACACATCATATAATTGTCCATGTGAGAAGCAATCCGTGTCTATATCTAAACCGTACAATTCTAAAGATAACTAAAAAAGAAGAAAAAACAAATAGAAATACTAATGAGATATTTCAATTCAAATGCAGATCAATCGACACAGCTCAATCAAAAACATTGAAATGGAATCGTAAATATTTAGTATAGCATGTTTTGCTTTTACGTCCAACAGATGGTGCTGTTTTTCAAAAAAAAAAAAAAGCATGTTTTTACCTATCACAGGTGTGACATCTATATAATATAGGTATATAAAAACACACGCGTATTTGAATGCAAAGTTGTATCAAAATTTCAAAGCAATCAGTGAAGAACTTTTGGAGATTTAAGATTTTGAACAAACAAACATTTACATTTTTATTTATATCAATTATGTATGGAGCTTAATTATTTAAGAGCTGGCACAGTCTGTAGTCTTACTGGACTTTTAAATGAAGTGTCCCCCTGACTAATTTAATGATTGGGAACTGATCTGTTCCATATATTTGTATAGAAAAGGTCATAGGCTAAGAAAAATTAATGCTTTGGGTTTCGCCTCTGACAAAACAGACCAGCTGTCAGAGATCAATACCCAATTAACAGTTAGATGTTAACAAACATAACACATTGTAATAACAAGTGACTGTACGTGTCATAAAAAACAATGTATTGCCCTTGCACAGGAGTAGTTGGGCTTAACAAGTCAGGACAACTTACTTCCATCAAACATGGTAGCCTAAATAGGGCCTGCTTCTCTGTATATGTGTTTGTCATGGTCCGAGGCTATAAAGTACAGAAGTATTTATGTATCTACAGTGCTGTACCAGGTTATTGGATAAATACCATCTCTCGGCTGCAAAGTGAGAGCAAGTTATCTCTCAGAACTCTGCATTACATTCCCATCCTTTCTGAGCAGTACGGTTTTGGGGCCTCAAGCCACTGGAATGATAATTGTTAGTTTTAATGCAAATCAAGCTACTGTAACATTTATTGCTTCTTTTTCAGTCATGTAACAAAAAAAGAAAAGAAAATTTTGCCTTTAAAGTAGGAAGAGGTCTAGCCAGATCGCCAGAGGCAAAGAGAAATTAATTTAGCATATGACATGATGATAAATAATTGAGAAAGAATCAAGCCTAACCTCAGCATTTAATGAAAGTGTAAGACAAGCATTGCTGATATAGATCTGCATTGCAGTTTACCTCACTTATTGAGCTGGAGAACATTGCTGGGGCTTCTGTTTTAGTCTGGGCCCTGTTGTATAATTCTAAGGACCATTTACAACAGTCAACACTAACGCATGGATATGTTTTACTTGTAAGTTTACTTTTTCTGGAGGAAAAACTCATCCTTATTTCCTATCCACCTTCCCAACCCCCATTTCATTACCTTTAGGGACATTAAGCCGGATAACATCTTACTGGACGTAAACGGTCACATCCGCCTGGCAGATTTTGGTTCCTGTTTAAAACTAATGGAGGATGGAACAGTAAGTTGGTCTAAACATGATAAAATGTAGATGCAGTTCCCTTTCTGGTTGGTTATTTAAGGTTCTCCATCCATACCCTTTCTGTTAAACACAACCCGATTGACTGTACTGTGTGAAATACTCAGTGGCCTTTGTATCTCTTTACCCACCTGAGTTAGATTTCACTCTATCCTCACGGCAGACACAGCAGTGTCAGCCAAGGTCAGTGCGGGATTTGTGTTCAGTATTGGGTATTTTTGTCCCCCATTTAATATAGCAGTTTACTAGTTGTCCATGCTTCCTCACTGTTAATTCTCTATAAAAGTGCATCATGTCTCTTTGCCCCAATCTTCAGTAAGCTGCAAGGCCCAAGACCCTCCTGTCACAGAGCAATTAATGCAGTATTTTGAGCTGTTAATTTAATAAAACAAAATGGAGTCACTCTGCCCTTCTCCGAGCCATGTTGGTCATGTTCAGGGATGCAGACTACCTGTCATGCTTTTCTGTGCCTTATTTATTTCTGAGCAATATTTTCTCCTGTAATTTTCTCCTAGTTTAAGGTCGTAATTTATTAAAGTTGAACAGGCTGTTTGTGACTCTTTGACCGAAAAAATCAATTTAAAAAAAAATCGAAAAATTGGAACCAATATTTCAATATCACGATATCAAATTTTTCCATTGATAGTATGGATTTTCCATAGAAATAAACAGATTGAAAAGTTTCTATTGGCAAAAAATTGTTCAATATCGTGATATCTGTAAAAATGTATTCAATATCATGATATGGATATTTTCTATTTTATTAAATTTTGACCTAACAGTAAGTTTTCTTTTTATCTTCTGAAGGTTCAGTCTTCTGTAGCTGTTGGAACACCTGATTACATCTCTCCTGAGATCCTTCAAGCCATGGAAGATGGCAAAGGGAAATATGGTCCAGAGTGTGACTGGTGGTCTCTTGGAGTCTGCATGTATGAAATGCTGTATGGGGAAACCCCTTTCTATGCAGAGTCCTTAGTGGAGACTTATGGGAAGATCATGAACCACAAAGTGAGTATTGAAGTTTTTATTCAGTGGTTGGGTGGTCTTTGTTTTTTTACAATACAATGTTTCATTCAGTAAAAAAGTAAAAGTTATCTGGATTCCTGTTCTGGAGATAAAGAGTGCAATTAAACAAAATATAGGCCTTGGGTATCACGAGGTGGAGGTCTCATATCCTTGGTATAACATAAATCATCATCATCATCATCATATATATATGTAATATAAAAATTCACTAATTGTTTATAAGATATCAATATGAACATAAAACTTTAGGATAGAGCTAAACAGGTGAAAGATCCACCTGGTTTGTCCCCTATCTAGAGAGGATTATGGAGCACAAGACAGGGAGTGGAGATGAAGACAGGATGATTACTTTTGTCCCCTATCTAGAGAGGATTATGGAGCGGAATACAGGGAGTGGAGATAAAGACAGGATGATTGCTTTTGATTTTGTTGCATTAACTCACTTTTTTTTTTATTCCTTTTGCTTTGCTTTAAAAGGAGAGATTCCAGTTTCCTACTCAGTTGGCTGACGTTTCTGAAACCGCTAAAGATCTGATTCGCAGACTCATCTGCAGCCGGGAGCAGCGACTGGGCCAGAATGGAATCGAAGACTTCAAGAGCCACCCGTTTTTTGCTGGCATTGACTGGGACAACATACGTAACTGTGAAGCACCTTATATCCCAGAAGTCAGCAGTCCGACAGATACATCAAACTTTGATGTTGATGATGACTGTTTGAAAAACTGTGTAAGTTTGTACAATCCTGGCTGTCCCCTCCATCTCCTCACATTCTCTCCTGGAATGGATTTGCTCCATTTCCTCGATGGAGCCGCAGTAGGCCTTTTCATCGGCTTTCTTGTGTGTTATTACAGGGGTACCATGACTGCACGTGATGATGCCATAGTTTACCTTTTTTTTATAAACACAAGCTTAAATAGTTCTTAGTTTATTTATTATTTATTCATTTTTATATAGCGCTGATATATTACGCAGCGCTTTACAGAGATTCATCATTAACTTCAGTCCCTGCTCTGTGGAGCTTACAATCTAGTTTCCCTATTCAGTCACACACAGATGTATGTTTTTGGATTGTGGGAGGAAACCGGAGTCCCCAAAGGGAACACACACAGATGCGGGTAGAACATACAAACTCCATGCAGGTGAAGTCCAGGGTGGAATTGAACCCAGGACCCAGCGCTGCAGGGCAGCAGTGCCAACCACCGAGTTATTTTCAGTCACATAATACATCCAGTTTTTCTACATTTCAACAACTGTTTGTTCCTATAATAAATGTAATCATTTCATCTAGAGCGTTTAGAGTAAGCCACTAATTATAAGTGAAGATCTATTAACCTTAGCACATGTATAGTATAGGTCCCAGTTTCATCTGGTGAGGTGGGCAAAAGAAAACAAGTTAATGTCCTCCTTTTCTAGTACATTGCTTAAAGTGGTTATCTGAAATTGTTTGAAAGTGTGCTTTGTTTTTTAATTCATATATATATTGGAATTTAAATTCCAGGTTGCTAGGGTAATTTACTTTAGCAACCAATAGGAATCTTAAAGCAAAGCTTTTTTTTGTTTTTGTTTTTTTTAATATAAAATATAATATTATACTTTTATCTTTATAAAGTATAATAATTGTGATATTTAACTTCTTCCTGCCTTCTCCTGTGCCTGCTGGAGTCTGCCTGGTTTCTAGGATCACTAGCCCTAGCAACAACATAGCAGGATGCTCCAAAGTGGAGATGGCGCAAAAGAAAATAGTTAATAAAGACCTGCAAAGATTGAAGCTGTAAATCACCTCCATATTGTCTGCTGCATTCCTCCACAGTGCTGAGTATATTATTCACTGTAGTAAAGACTGAAGCTGTAAATCACCTTCAGATTATCTGCTGCATTCCTCCACAGTGCTGAGTATATTATTCACTGTAGTAAAGACTGAAGCTGTAAATCACCTTCATATTGTCTGCAGCATTCCTCCACAGTGCTGAGTATATTATTCACTGTAGTAAAGACTGAAGCTTTAAATCACCTTCAGATTGTCTGCAGCATTCCTCCACAGTGCTGAGTATATTATTCACTGTAGTAAAGCTTTAAGCATTTCTCTGATAGAATAAGCGGTTGTTTGGAATTGAATGGAAGCTATTCCTGTGCGGTACTTGTAACAAAAGGTTATCTTTAGGGTAAAGATAGATGAGGCAAAATGCAGACATCATGTGAATAAAATGAGCCTCATCCATTTCAACGGCAATGGCATTACTCCGTCTCTTGATTCGTCATGCTAGTGGTAAAAGCAACAAAATTTATTTAGTCTCAGTTTATGTTTGCGCAGATGGTTTGGCGCAGTAATGTTGAAACTAATAAGACGCGCTTTTCTAAAAGTGTCACGCACAAATACGCAGTGTGAACCTGGCCTAAAATTTCAATAACACTATCTTTTACCTAGTGCTATGTTGGAATAACTGCAATTGCAATCTAAATGGTATTTTATTTTACTGTTCCTTTAAAGATTATCCTCGTCCTGTACTGTTCAGCCAATCAGTGAGTTTATGGTTTCAGTGCACCAAATGGAGAGAACTAGACAGGCAGTCGACCAGGTAGCACGGTCGGTTTCATTCAGAAACTCAAAGAAGCACTTCACAATTTTTTACATATAATCTATTAGAACAATGCTTAAAAAGTTACTGTTGTCATTATATACTGAGCCTCCTCGTAGGCTGGGGGTCGCTTTTAAGGCAAAGATCCTCTTTAAGTAAATTGTTCACAAAGAATTCTATTTTACCAGCGACATCGCTGAACTAGAAGAGGCAAAAATACAACCAATGGTATTACCTAATATTTTTTTCATTTGCTTTTAGTTAACTCTAACTAAGTAATAAACAGATCACTTTAACATAAAGGGGAATTGAAGCTCATTTTATCTAGGGTTGATTATTAAGGGGAGGAAATACTCTCCAGCACTGCCTCCTGCTGTCAAGCCAATCTCTTCTGCTCTGCAAAGCGCTGCAATTCTCTGCACTTCCTGTTTCCTGTTAAAACTCACTGAGGTGAGCATGCACAGAAGCAGAATTCTGATGTAAAAACTGCTTCTGAGCTTTATCAGGTCATGACAAGTAGATTTTCTTGTACTAATAATGGCTTGAGATGAGCTGAAATTTCCTTGGTAAGTCAAGAACTGGAACAGTACAAAGCAGGACTTATGTTAGGCCAACGGCACTTTCTAACTGTTGTTGTATCATTGCTCTGTTCTGCTTGACAGACAGGGTCTTCTGTTCCACCGTATCCCTACGCCATACACTTAGAACCTGATCTCCATGAGGAAGGTCTGATCGAGCCAAGCCTGAGTACAGAACAACCCATAGATGTAATAAATCTATGTCCTACTCACTGCGTTGACTTTGACACGCATGTATCCACTAATGTATTTGCCACAAGTAATGAGGTTTTTCAACAATGGGCAGACCAGCAAAACAGACATGGCTTCACTGCATTCCTGTTTTTTGTACCGGAACTGTAAAAGCGAATGAAGGGGGAGTGAGCACCGCGGGTACTGATACCATTAAAGAACACCCGTGATCTAACCACAATGTTCCTAACTTCTACAACACTGTGTGCAATTAGGCTGAAAGGATTAGTAACACTAACGTACAACCTGCTATGCTATATACTATAGAATCCAGGGAGTTCAATAGCCGTATGTACTGTATTCGGGTCCAGTAACACCTATAAAAATAACATTTACTGTACTGTATCTGAATAACTGCTGTGCCAAATAGAAGTCTGTTTCATGTTACTGGTCTTTTAATACTTTATGAAAAAAAACAGTTATCTTCTCCCCCAGAATGAAGCAAATCCTGTAGAAAGCCTTTCTTCATTGCCCCTGTAAAGGCTTAAAAATGTAACCAAGAAGGAAAAAAGGAGCTGTTATTTGAAGCTTCTTGCTTCCTATATTAAAGTTGAACTAAAGCTGTAGGGGTGAATCTTAGGTAGGTGTAGGGTGGATACTTTCCTTCTGCTCTCACTAGAAAGCCGGTCTGTCTTACACCACAGCAATGCGATACTCTGCACTTCCTTCTTCCTTGTTGGCTTTTTGGCGAATTGAGCAAGCGCAGAAGCAGTTTTACATCAGAATTCTGCTTCTGCGCTCGCTCAATCCACTGAAAATCCAATAGGAAGCCACAAGCAAGGATGATCGCGCTGCCGTGGTGTAAGACTTGCAAGTGAGAGCAGGAGGCAACTCTGGAGCAAATAAACCTTATTGGTAAGTATTTCCCCCTGCCCACTTAACAAGCTTTAGTTCTCCTTTAATACTTACCATTGCTGCAAATCCAAAAATAATGAGTATTTCAGACACTTCATTTTTAGTGGAAAATCCTTTAACATTTTGGAAAATGAACACTGGTCCAGTTGTTTGAAAACAGGAGCAGTTAAGGGAGTATGGGGTATATTTATGATCCCATAGCTCCTGAATTCATTACTATTGGCCACTTCTCCAACTTCAACACAAAGATTGTTATTTGTTTGCAAAATGGCAGAATGCATTTATGCAGAGAAAGGAGGTTCTTTGTACAGAATAAGCCACACCCCCATAGTTTATATTGTACATATATTATATGTACTTTATATGCATTTTCCCTTTAAGGTCTAAGCAATTTTGTTTTTTGTTAATATATGTATTTTAATTTACATATCGGCACGTCTATAACATGCATCTATGGTATACATTAGCAAGTTGTACTTTAGTTTTAGTTTTCCTTTAAAAACAAAACAGAATGACTTGGGGCAAAAGGGAAAACCTCACACATTTATTTGCCACCAAGATTACCTGAGGCTTGATTGCAGGAAATCCACAGGCAGCACCTTTTCCATATTCCCAGAAGGCCATACTGCATATGCAGGAAATGGCTGTACATTACACCCCTTTTTAAGCCATAATTAGTTGATGTGAACCAAGATGGCTGGCCCATGCACTGGCTTTTGTGATGATTCTAATAGAAGAAAATCCATTCTTGCCTCTTTTTCAAAATCATTTAAAGGGAAAATGCAGCCTATGAACTATGTAATGATATTTAAATATTTATCCTCAAACCAAACATTTTTCGATTACAATTTAATTTTTTTTTCTTCTGTTTCCCTATTACCTCCTGACATTCCAGGCTGCTTCATGGGCCAATGGCCCAACCATACTCCATAAAGTGCCTGTTAGAAATATAAAAATGAACTACAAAATAAGAGAACACTGTGGGTGTCATTCATTAAAGGCCGAATTTGCCTTGCATAGTGACTCTGCGTCTGTTCGCGTCAATACGAATAGAAAGTCACAAATTCATTTCTCCTTATTCATGAAGCAGCGGACAGCAACAGCAGCGGTCACATGCGTTGTGCGGTGTAGTCAGTCGCACAGTAGTAGGATGAGAAGTCATGTGGAGTGAGGAGAATTCCTCCAGTGAAGGGCAGCGACGTCAGTCTCATCATATCCCACTAACTCTATATAAGTGAAAAATAGTTATTTTTATATGTCACTTTGTGCCTAGTGCATGTTTAATAGTAGACTAATTTAGTCGCAGTCGCCATTGTTACTTTTGAATGAATAGTCGCATTACACAACACTGGAGCACTGCCATCAAACCCCTCAATTCGTTACTCTGCTCTGGCGAAGTCAAACAGGTGAATTTGGAGCAGTACACACTGCAGAATCCGCTCCTTCGACAGACTCCATCGTATGCTGAATAGCCAAATTACCTGTGCACACGCACGCAAATTGATGCGAATAGCTCTGTAAGTCTGCGACTGGAGTAAGCATTAGAATTGGTTGCGAATTCGCCACATTGCAGAGATTGTTGTATAAGCAGAGTAGGAGAAGTCACAAAAGGACACAAATACGGGAATTTACGTGACAGTTCGGACTTTAATGAATGACCCCCTCTATCTTAAATATAGGACCTGATTATACTCCAATGCAGTAATTGTTACAAACTTGAAACTATATTCTCCTGGAAGGTTTTCCAAAGAGTTGAATACTGAGCTCTGCAGTGTGAGTCTGAGGCATCCTGGGCCTACCAGAGAAGCTAATTAAAAGGACCTACAGTGGTCCTCCAATATTTGGGCCCCCTGGAGGATGCTCTTTTGAGCCAGTCTGGTCCTGGAGTTCAGGAGGTAATAGGAAGGGAGTGGGGAAACTCTAACAAGATGTTAGAAAAATGTTGTAAATACTGAAAAACCCTGAAAAGAGATTGTTTGGGTATAGTTCCCCTTTAATCTGCCTTTCAAACCTTTTGTTAGCAGACGGGGTTACTATTACTATTGTACAAAGAGTCTGTGGCTGCATTGGGTTCTCAAGGTATCTTTGGAAGCAATAAATATGTTGGGGAAAAATATACAATAACATCTTATTTAAACTTCCCCTACGTAGGATGACATGTGATGCTTCTCAATCTTTTTAATAACAGACTGCTTGATGGATTTGGAAACATTCTTCCCAACCTGTTTTATATAAGAGATACAATTTCCGAGAGGACTATTCTCTAGCAGCCTGCTGTGAAAGAGTGCGTCCTACATATGTCTTCCGTCAGAGCTGCCAAACGCAAATACCGTATACTAAAACTTTGGGTCATTCATCCTTTTCACAGTAAGGTTAGCGCACAGCGATGTCATCTTGTAGCAAAAAGCCATTTTTATTCCATCTTGTGCAAAGATGACATCACTGTGTGGTAGTCTATGTGAATGTGATCCTTTTCCCCGATGCCCTAACTCCTTCTACAAACAGTCCCCCTGAAGGGAAACAGCTTTCACTTAATGTTTTAATTGCTCCAGTGTGTGTGACACAAACGGTTTCTCTTTTTATTGCAATGCCGCAGTATTTTCTACAAATGATTGTAGATCTTTTGTGTTTTTTAGGAGACCATGCCACCACCAACCCACACTGGCTTCTCGGGACATCATCTTCCATTTGTGGGATTTACCTTTACAAGTAACTGGTAAGATTCCATCCTTTATCTGCCATGAATGGGTATTCAGTTTTGTTATGGTGAAGACTGCACACTTCTAAGACATTTTGCAGTCTTCATTTTTTTTTTATCTTTGTAATTATTGATTTAATATTCTGGGCCTCATTGACTAAAGGGTGAATTCACCTCACTACGATTAAAGTTGCATTGCCAAATTAGTTGTGAATTCATTGCTCACTGTTGACTAAGCAGAGAATACACTTGTCGAACAGGCAGACAGTGGCGATTGCTGTCACATGCGAAGTGTGACGAAGTCAGTCGGATACAAGTAGGATGAGAAGTCATGCGGAGTGGGCGAATTTGACAAGTGAAGGGCAGTGGTCTCACCATATTCTCACCATATCCCACTAACTGTATTCTGTGAATATTCTATTTCTATGTCACCTTGTCCCTAGATAATGTTGTCACTTAGTCGCAGTCGCCACTGCCACTTGAAAGAATAGTCGCCTTATGCAACACTGGAGCCCGGCCATCAACCCTCCCAATTAGACCACTTCGAAATGGCAAAGTCAAACAAGTGAATTCAGAGCAGTTAACTTAGTTGCATTCGCACCTTTGGCACACTCCTCTGCTTAGTCAATAGTAGAAGTAACTGTGCACGCACATGCAAAGTAATGCAAAGTGCTCCATAAGTTTGTGACTATCGTAGCCACCCAAATTGGTCGCATATTCGCCACTTCGCAGAGTTTAATCAGTAAGTGAACATGAGGATAGTTCAGACTTCTATACAATTACTCGGACTCCAGTCAATAAGGCTCTCTGCTGTAAGATGCAGACCATTACTCTTATACATTTTTATTAGCTTCTAGTTGCTAGCCTCTCTTTAATCTAGCAACAAAGACCTTGTTAATTAATATACAGGCTGAAAACGCAATAGTGCAGGGACTGAACTGAAAGATAAGGAAGGGAAAAAAAAATCTAAATGAAAAATCTAATTTTTAGTTGAATTTCTGACCCACCAGCAATAAAAAAGGTGAAGCAAGTCAGACTGGGCGAAATTTATTAAAGTAGTAAATTTTACCAATTGATCGATCGAATTTTCAATTGAAATTTCAGAAATTCGATTGAAATTTCGATCGATCGATCACTTCGCCTTTAATAAATTTTGCCCACATAAGTCAAATAATTAAAAAATGTTAATGAAATTTGCAAACTGTTTACGACGCGCTTTAAAAGTGAACAAGCACATTAACGGTAAATCCACCTGCCCCATCAGGTCATCTGAATATAGTTTAGCAATAAAAGTAACAAAAAATAATAAAAGTGACAATTACTATATATCTCTTTACTTGCTGAATGAAATCAGCAGTCCAATATCCAACAGTTACTGCACTCAAATGTTATTGCTTCATAAATAGAAGCTATCATTTAAAGGAGAACGGAAGCAAAAAATTAAAAAAAGAATTATTAAAATACTTACCTTATACAGGGTCGATTCATTACATGAGTTGCAAATAGCTGGCACCCGATGCTTCCTTGACAGAGCGCAGGCTGACTGAGAAGCCAGCGCGCAGCTCCTTCGACTTGATTCACCGGCCTCTTCCATCATCACACTCATTGCAGGGAGTGTTCTCATTGGCACCCACAATGAACGTGATGATGTTTAAGCCATTTTTCACCCAGGGTGAAACAAGGTGGGACGAGCTTCGTCAGCCAGTGCTTTGAAGGAAGCATCAGGTGCCGGCTAATTACAGCACAGCTCATCCTGTGAATGTAATCAATCAGCTCTGTATGAGGTAAGTATTTTAACAGTTCTTTTTTATTTATTTATTTTTTTTGTTTAGTTCTCCTTTAACTAGAATCTGTGGGTGATAGTTTCCATTGTGCTGGGAATCATATAGCTGAGAAACATGCACTGAAATATGCATTTTTTGCTAAGGAACCTACGTCCATATGGGTTTTATAGACCCCTCACCATTCTTCCAGGTCTGTTTATATTCCCTTTACATTTCTTCATCACCCAGAGCAGCACCATTAACATTTGTTTTGTCTAAGACTGACAGCAGGATGGGTTACGCTCTTAAGTTTGCATGCAACTGATAACATCTGGGAGTAAATGTTCAAGCTGGATTTACTGCACCTGAGGCACATTCTTAGAATATTTTTTCACCCAGAATACATCGGTCAGGACAGTATGAGATGCAGTAATACAATACACACATGTAATAACTTATTGCTAGTGAATATCACTGTGGTTCCAGGCTGTCAGTTTCCTGCATTGGATGTAGATTCTGGAAGCAGTAAGAGGAAGTACTGTAACAGTTTCTGGTTCCGTAAGCTGTTTAAGATGGGAATGTTGGTTCATCAATTGAATGGACATTATGATTGGACAGAATAAGAGTTGCTATTTTGATTGGCTAGTTTTAAAGAGTGGGGCCCTGGGCAAAACTGTAAGTGGGGCCCTATATGCTGGTATGATATTCAGATCAGTGCCAGTTAGAGAGAATGAATAGCGTGGGTTTGTTTTCAGCAGGGGCTCCTTGGTTATTGTCCAGGTTTTTCCTTCCCCTAGAAGTCACCTAGCTATTAAAGGGGAAGTAAAGGTAAATACTGTGTTCAGTAATTTTTTTCTTTTTTTCAAAATAAACATTTTTACTGGTTTAGTACCATTATTGTTGTTACTGTTATTTAAGTGATGCTGGGAATTTTAGTATAGCTACAGGAGAGGCTGAATGGAAAGCATGGGTAAATCTAGATGACCATGTTTGATACAAAGTTTGTTCCAGTCCTGATTTTTTGTAATTGGCTGTGCTTCTCTTAGTGTACTTTCAGATCGAAGCTCTCTAAGAAGTCCATCTGGGATGTCTAGTACCGACCTTGACGCCAATGTACAACGGACACTGGAGGACAGCTTAGCTGCAGAGGCCTACGAGAGACGAATAAGGCGCTTGGAACAGGAAAAGCTGGAACTAAGCAGAAAGCTGCAAGGTACGTTGGGAATAGACTGAAACTGGATATTACAAACATTTTAATCTCAGAATCCTAAGCCAGCCAGTGAACATTTCATTTCAAAACTTTCTCTGTTCGAACTTTTATTATTCTGTGTTTCCCAAAAGGATGACGATGAGGTCACGATAACATATATTTTGTGATTCTCTAAAAATGTGTTCAAATGGACTTTTTTTTATTACCCTTTAGTAACTGAGATTGTGCAAGGTCTTGATGTTGGGTTGGACAATGTATATGCCTCAGTGGGCTAGCTAAGGATGATGGGAATGGAAGTTTACTACAGCTGAAAGTCCAAGGGGATTATTGTTGCATAAAAGTGGAAATTTGCCAGCTAACAATGCCCACTACCCAACAGACGGCTACTGTTGCAGTCGAGAGTCCATTATGGGAATATTGTATTTAGATTGTAAGCTCTATGGGGCAGAGAACTGCAACTTCTTGTGTCAGCCACAAAACTTTTTCCCATGTCTTTATTCTATTTGTATTGCTGAATTGTACAGCTCTGCGTACATTTGTGGCACTTTATAAATAATATTATACATACCTGTACATATTTTCACAGTCATGGCTTTACTATGGGAATCCGCTGTTTAGTGAATAAGGAGTAGAGAATTAGGGCGTAGCCATCCTAAGTGATGAGAATTCACTCTCACAGTCTAATTCTCATGTTAGTTAATAAACCTCCAAAACTTTTGGTACACATTGGGGGATATTTCTAAAAGTTGAATAATGATTTTACTTGATTTATTGCTAGCAAATGAGGGCTAAATAACATTGATATTTCTGAGGCCCCTTAAAGTGCACCTGTCACCTCAAAACTAATATTGATTTAGATTGTACTAATGAATTAAAAGTTTATGTAAATATTTATGTATTTAAAAAAATGTACCTTTATACAGTGTTTCTCTCTGTCATCTTCCCTGTCAGCCTGCCTTTTCTTTCCCAAGTCATGTTGGGCGGGGTTAAATAATGTTTGAGATTATAGCTCCTCCAATCAGATCCCTTAAATCACGATCTAGCAGGGATCTGATTGGAAGAGCTATAATGTCAATCATCATTTAGCACCGCCCACCCAACTTGGTAAAGAAATGTCAGGCTGACAGGGAAGATGACAGAGAGAAACGTTGTATAAAGGTACATTTTTTAATACATATATATTTACATAATGTTTATTTCATTAGTACTGTAGAACCTAAATTAGTATTAGAGTTTAGAGGTGACAGGTGCACTTTAAGGTTGAGATTGGCAAAAACCCAATATTCCCTGTTAATCCTAATGAACTATTTGCTAGGGTTGCCCACTTTGGCAACACATAATATTTCCAACTATTTAGTGTAACAGAATCAGGCTGAATTTGAGGTAGAGTTTTAATTCCAACATGTCTTTTCTTTCCCAGAATCCACACAGGCTGTTCAGGCCCTCCACCAATCGTCGGGAGACGGCCCAGTTACATCAAGCAAAGATCTAGAAATAAAATCTCTGAAGGAAGAAATAGATAAACTGAAAACACTGGATACAGGTAAAGCCAAAATCTTAAAATCTCATAAATAAAAAACAGTAACACCATAAAATGCAATATGCTAAATTGTGTCTATAAAGTAAGATATATAACAAATGAGGCTTTATGGAGCATTTATTAAATTCGTATTGTCTATCGCACCATAGTAAACAACGGGACTAAGTGAGGCTTGTTTGACAACACATTTCCTATCGGTAAATGTAAAAATAGACAAAATCAGTAAACTATATGAATTGAACTTTAAGGATCCTAGTTTTACAAACACTGTTTTTAAATAGTTGCCAGGATAATCCAAATAGGAATTTTGCTTTTTTTTGGGGGGGTGTTTACTTCCCCTTTTTTCCTCTCTTTATTTAAGTTCTTTGAGATTGCTTAGTTTAGTTCTGGTTCCTTGCCATAGAGCAGGATATCTGCATGCTGTACA
>WMED01007742.1:0-17416 GCA_019650415.1 Pipa parva
ATCATTACCATTGCCTCCTTCTCCACACAGGTTGCATCGGCACCTGTACATTACATTTACCTCTTCTATTGTCTTTTCTATTGACCCATAAAGTAGTTCTGCATGAGCCAATGTTCTCTTCAAAGCCCTCAATCCACTATCTGCTTTATTGATTGACTATAGTTTAAAGGGTCTCAATCCCATGTCACCGCATCACTGCCATTCACCACTATAAAAGGAGTTTGGAGAGTTCGATACTTTTCACCTCCACAACTTAATGCAAACAGGTTCCTTGTCTCTATGCCATGTCAGGAAGGATCCCCAACAATGATTATGATTAATTTAAAAAATCCAAAATGGACTGTTGTATTGCAGAAAAAAATACTCTTGATGGTTAAAGAGATGCTATCATCCCAATGTCTAACATTTTTAAATAATCCTATCTCTGTTCTGGCACATCTTCAAGGCCAACTCAATTGTTTTATAGTAAGAAACCACCTGCAAGTGTATTATCAACACAGCATCAACAAAACTATTATAGAACTAAATAGGGAGCCAAGTAAAGTATTTTGCTACATGCAGAGAAATGGGCATGGCAAACCTCTTTGTAGGGGTTATTGACTAAAGTCCAAATTGTTGCGTCAAGGTGTTAATTTGCCAGCTAACGAGGGTCACATACTACCCAACAGATGGATACTGTTACAGTCACGACTTCATTATGAGAATATTGACGCGGTTGCGACTTTGCTGTGGGAATCCACTGTTTGAGAATTTGATAGTCGAATTCTCACTTTAGTCAATAACCCCCTGTGTGTGTCAGAGACCTAAACATCACTGTATATTGTTTCATGATTACAGATATGCACTTTATATAACATTGTAATTTAAATGTACCATGCTCTGCCTTTGCACAGTTCTCTTATCTTAAGTACTGTGCTGAAAAGCTCACTAGTCTGCAAAGATGTAAACAAAGTTTTCTTTAGAGCAGAATAACCTAAATCAGTAAACATAGTCAAAACATATACAAGCACCAGTATCACTGTATAATAAATATTCTTCTTCCTGTTTGTTTCTTTTTAAAGTGCACTTTTCACTTCAAAGATGAATGCTGAATTTTGTTCTGCTAATGAAATAAACTTTTTTAAAATATAGATGTAATTAAAAATATATACCTTTATGTAATGTTTCTTACTGTCTGTTTCCCTGGGCGGAACTAAGAGGAAGCGTCATATATATGATTGACATTTACATTTATTCCCATTGCAAATCCATGACCACGACAAAATTCCCGTAGTAAAGTTGCGACTGTGACAATATTCACATAGTGAAGTTGCGACTGCAACAATATTCTCATTATAAAGATACGGATGCAGGAGATTTGGCAGAGGGAAAGAAGAGCCATGAGTGTTTGGGGGCATGGAAGTGGCAGGTCCTATCGAAAATGGTGGCTTCCAGATCTGGAAATTAGAACTACTATATACTATATACTGTACTAGTACTATAAAGACCTACTTTGGAATCTTAAATTGTTTTGCAAATATGATGAATGATTGCAAGCTGACAGGTGCACTTTAATTACTTACTCTATGATTGTAAGGTATGAACATTGCTGCTGCTACTTAAACACATACATAAAACAAATGTAGCAGATATGGTTTTGTCAAATTCATTAAAGGCAAACTGTAGCTTGTTTGCACTAGTGGTGATTTTTATGGGGGAGCTGGGATATTTTTGTCATTTTTTTGTACAACAAATAAACATATTCTATTGTGTTAATAGCATTTTCTGCACAGGACTGTACTTTCTTGAGTTCTCTTGACTATCCTATCACAAAGTGTACTTGACAGTCATTCTAGTTACCTGTCTGCATAACTGAATTTTCAAAATGTGAAGTTACTGTTCCCTTAATTGGGAATCAGGGGTTGCAGGTGTAACTTGGCCCCAACCGTCCTGGACACTTGTCAAAATGTTAATTTGGTCATAGCCTTACAGTTTTTGAACCAACCCTGGCTATCAGTGATGTACAGGAGTGCTGGAGCCTACCAGCAATTCATTTAATTATTTGCCTTTTTCTTTTGGACAACCAGAACAATTAATTAAAGGATCAGTAACACCAGGAAAAGAAACATTCACATTTGGACTAGCAGGCTAGTTATTTTTAGACGTACCGTGTAGGAATATTAACTGTGAAATCAGGAATGTTTTCTTTGAAGTTTAATTTGCACATTTATTGCTTTGTGTTTTTTTATTTCGTTGCTTCTTTCTGCTATCTGTTTTCTGTTGAGTAAAATTTTTTGTTTATCTATGGAATTTCAGAACATAGTAATTCCCCAGAAGTTCCCCAGAAAACTGTACAAAATTGAAAGTAACTGTTTTTTTTCTACATTTATGGTAAACGTCCCTTGTATGACTGATTGGGTATCAAGTCTTGCAACCAAGAAATGTGACTTCTGTCACATAGTTGCTTTACGGTAGGGGTGTCAACTCATTTTCTCTGAGGGACACATCAGCATTATTTTTGCCTTCCATGGGCCCATTGTAATTGTAAGACCGTTAAGTGAGCCATTTGTCCCTAATGTTTAAGGCATAGCTACATTTATACTATCTTAAAATTACAATCAGGCCTTTGAAGGCAACTATAAGGATGAACATATTAGTAAATACCCTAGGACACCATATCACACACCATCTTCATCCACTGATCATATTCTGAAACTAAAAACAAACTCAAATCCTCTAACCCAAGTGCTTTGATTTCATAATAGGCGGACACTTATGACTGCTTCAGAGGCAGCATAGACAATACATTTTGTGGTACCCTGAAACATTCATTTTAATGAAAATCCTGCTGACACAGTGTACAACACTTCTGCTTTCATTTACCGCTAGCCTGACAGAAAGTGTAATGGACTGCTGTACCCTCTGATTTCCACCTCTGCACTGCTCTCTCCAGCCTCCATGTGCTTCTCTCACCTAGAGTTCTAGAATTTTGCTATGCAGATGGTGCTGGGATATCATGAGATGGGAACGAGGGTAGAGTGGCAGTTTGTGGGATGCAGAATCAGTTAAGAGAAATGGCTTTAGGAAATTGAAGCATCAACATGTTTTAAAATTATGTTTTTAAACAGGAAAGTGGAGTGATGGTTCCTTTAAGTTATAATTGTACAGTTGTGATGTCAGAACTAGCTGATAAGGTTATAATTTACAGGAAATTCTATGCACTTCTTCTGTGTACTGTGCATTATAAATATATTAACTATTATATGGTGTTATGCATACAGTACGTTCTGTAAAATAGTATAACTAATTGTACAGATTTATCTATTCCGCAACAGTTTTAAAGGCAGCATAAATTACCCTGTAGTGTGTCTTTAAACAGTTGCCCAATGTAATGGCATCATTTAAATGCAGATTAACCCACGGCAAATGTACCATGTTATATAAGGCATGATCAGAAGGAAATTTCAGTAAATGATGTGTCATGTGGCATCTGAATAAGCAGCAACATTCACGATCCACTTTGAAATTAATTAAATATCAATATAGTCAGCAAGTAACTGGTGTTTTAAACTGGTCTGCCATGATCAGTAAATTCTAATAGCAAGCGGAGTTTCAAATAATGATTTTCCTCTTCAAAGTCAAGAGTCACATGCCGATGATTGCATTGAAATGTAAATGTAATAGAGTTTCATCACTAATAAAAAAGCCTGTAGCACAGAAACATATTTTATATAATTACATAGAGATTTATTATACATTAGAGCTACTGGGTAATTAGGCCAGCTCATGTTACTTAGTGAGCAACCTGAGGTGTTTAAGTGAAACCTTTTTTTGATAGAATTTCGTGCTGTGTATGAGGGTTTCCCCCAAGGATTACCTCAAACCATTGTATTGTTCACTGTGTAAAGGAGACGATAACCTATATACATGTTCCTTTACATCTATTTCAAACAAACCAACTGCAAAAAGAAACATTTACACTTCAGCAAATAATAAAATGATTTTCTTTTTCATGTACTTCTGTGGGGAAAGGCATGTTAAACAAACTCCTAAATTAATGTATTCAGTCATATATACAGTACTTGTGCTTAAAGCACTGGCATACACATACCCTTTCATAAGGAAAATGTCTTCACTACAGCTAAGCCCCTCCAGCCTCCAGATACAATGAAACATACACTAAGGGAATGCAAAGTGCCTGAGATACACCAAAGACAAATATATCCCAGGCACAATGTACATTATACTATAGAAATACATGGGCCCTGGAGCAAAACTTGTGCTCATTCTCATGAACAGTGCATAGTGCCTAAGACCAATCCAATAGCTAAACAGTAGCAGATTCTCCAAGGAATACCCCAGATGCAGAATAAGACATATCCAGCCCCTACGTAGTCACTGTGTCTACTCTCTATTATTATAACTAATGACCTTTAATAAAGTACCTTTCCCTTCTCTCAAGTCTCTCCCTATAATCCTCTTTTAGAATATGATGAAACAGTGCACAGAGTCAGTAATAGAGAAGGGGAGGTGGGAAATTAGTTGTAGTAAGTCTGTGCTAAGGAGAACAGAGAGCTTAAAGGTTTGAAATATTGACTGTATGTATATGTGCTGAATAGGGAAATAAAGGGATTCAGGGAACCAAAAAAGTTTAGTCAAAGTGGGAAAGTGGAGAAACCATCTAATCTTCAGCTACAACAGGAAGCAAGCCTTGACTCCGCCCTAGCAGAGCAGCAGCAGCTCAATTTGCTTGTTTGAATTACAATGTATATTAGTTCCCAGGCAGCAACACCAGATTCCTACACAGAAGCAATACAGTGCAGAGCTCCAGTTTAGGCCACATATAGAGTATCAAAAATCAAGCATCAGTCGCTTAACTGTATAAAACTTGGAATTACTCCATTTATTGCAGATGAACACAAAATCCACACAACATTTCGGGGGAAACCCCATCGTCTTTGGATCAGCTATAAAGATGAAGGGATTAAGTAAGGTCTTTATGCATTGGATTTAAAGTATCTGCAATCATATTACAGTTATTAAGTTATATATATGGCATTACATTTTTAAGAAAAATACAAAGCTGCAGTTATTTCTGTATATGCAAGCCATCAACTTTCTTAAATAATTCAGTGTCCTATTTCTGAACCTTACAAAGTTTCTCTGAATCTTTTTATAGATGTTTTTCTAAAACAGTCCCACCAATTCCAGTGCTTGTCTAAATAAATACATAATTACAGAGGAGGGAGTCAGTGGTACCATCCTGCCTGTCCCTCTATCCTATCACTTAACACTTCTGCCAACTTTGCTTTGTCATCATTGTGCTATACTGTTAATCATCTGAGAACCTGTATGAGTACCATTACCCAACTACTAAGGATATGTTTTAAAATGTTGTAAACCCTTCCTTTTTTTTTTATGTGACCACTCAGTTCTCTGTGATTATGTTCTCAAAGTAATAATCAAGAGCCCTAACCATGTGAGAACACTAGTATTTATGAAAAATGTAATGAATGTTGGCCCTTTGGGGTGATTTTCCTGAGGACTGTGGGTAACTAAGGATCCAAGCATTGGCAGAGAATTACATTTCCATCTATTGAAGCTATTTCTCTTTTTGTAAAATCTGTTTGTTATTAGCCTTTTCCATATCAGCCTGGCACTGAATGATGTTATAAAGCCAACTATACTCTAAATTAGGGGGTTATTCACTAAGGTGCAAATTCGACTGTTGAATTAGCAAACAGCAGATTTCCATAGCAAATCCGTGGGAAGTTCCCCATTTTAAAGTCACAACAATTTTTTAAAGGTAAGATTGTGACAATTTTCCCATAATAAAGTCTTGACTGTGACAATATTCTCATTATAAAGACACGACTGCAACAGTAGCAGCCTAATGCGACTGTCTTTATCTGGTGAATTCGCACCTATATGCAACAATTCGGACTTTAGTGAATAACCCCCTCTACTAAATCGATTATATTTAATGAGTAAGTTGCTGTTACTGCAGCTCAGATGAATAACTATATAAATTATAGTTTTTCTGCCCAGTATTGCTTAGTATCACATTTATATTCAGTATCACTTTAACTGCTAATTTCTATGAAGCTAAAAACAAAGCTTCACTGACTAATATAATGACTTTTCATATATCCCTGCTTTGGGGAGAAACTTATATATATATATATATATATATGATGAGTATTGCATATATTTAAAAAAGATGAGAATTCCATTCTCAGTTCTCAAGCAATAAAGGAATTTTTCAGTATTGCTTCAGACTTGAGAAAGGGAGAACAGACCTCTTGAAAGCTCGTCTATTTAAATTGATTGTTAGTCCAATAAAAAAAGGTATCACGGAGTATTGCAGTACTCATCTCTTTGCATCTGTGGACAAACACGACCGATCTATCCTACTCTATATATATTTATACATATAAAACATTTCATAATAATGGAATGAATGTCATTGTTTAAATTCAGTTAATGGTTTAGTATCAACTTTTTTGCCAAATACCATAATGGTTGTGCAGAGGTAATTTAAAAGTAGTGACAAAATGTTTTCATGATACTTAAAGACCTTTCCAGGAAGCAGCTTATCTTATAGGATAATAGAAAGGAAAGGATTCTAACAGCGTAAAATGTATTAAAGGGAACAATAGATGGAGACTCCGAGCCAACAGGAATACATGTATTCTATTATATTAACAAAGGCAATGAACATGACTTGTCTCGCCAGCAAGGCTGAACTTAAAGTTCAAAAATGCTTTGCTTTCAGATTCTGAAATATGACTTTGTAGTCAATAAATTGTTGGCATTTTTTGATATCCAGCACAATATACCTTTTAGTTTGTGGATGCAGTGGTAAAGTTACATGATAATACATTTGTGGAGAAATTAAAGATGGAGGGTTGGTTCATTATAACAATCACTTTTGTTTATTAGAATATAAAGAGAACTGAGGGGGGTATAAAAAAAAAACCCCAAAAAGGTAAATATAATACAAAGAAGCATCTGGTCCAAAGAGATATGAGAGTGAGCTTAGTGAAGAAGTTATTATGATACAGGTAGAGAAATTTCAACATCCCCAAGCAAAAAAAGAAAACCTTTCAATTGTGCAAAAAAAAAACAAAAAACAAAACAATATAAATGCTAATGTTCACAGCTTAATCAAGATAAATACTGTATGAAGTGGTCAAGTGCAATGCTGCATTTATAAAATGCATTTAACTATAAACGCAATTTTAAACCTTGGTCCAACTTCACCCATACATCACACAGCTGTTTATCAAGATAAATAAACATATCAAATGCTCATCTCAACAGATTCTTTTGGATATTTAATCAACTACACATGTAATACTGAAACCATGTTTGGCTATTTTTATCTTTTATTCTCTGTATCTCTCTTCTGTATCTCTCTTCCCCACTAGTTTTATGCTAAACATGTTGCTGGAGGGTATGCCAATTTGAATGCAAATAATATTATCATTTTCCCCCATCCCTTTGTTTGCAGGCGAAGATATTAATTATACAGAACTTTCAACAGCTGCAGAGCTCTTATAACTTTTGATATGGAGCAACAGTTATATAAATAGAAATTAAACTAACACCCTGCTGCATACCAACTTCTTCTTATGTATGTTGTATAAGTGCATAAGTCTTTTCATTCCTGAGTGTCAGGTGGGTGGGGCTAAATAATAATTGACATTATAGCTCCTCCAATCAGATCCCTGTTAGATTGTGATTTAAGGGATCTGATTGGAGGAGCTATAATGTCAATCATTATTTAGCCCTGCCCACCCGACCCTGGAAAGAAAAGGTAGGCTGACAGGGAAGATGACACAGAGAAATTCTGTTTAAAGGTACATTTTTTTAAAATACATATATATTGACAAAACGTTTATTTCATTAGTACAACCTACATTAGCATTAGTATTTTGAGGTGACCGGTGAACTATATGGCCTAATATGTAATTGTTAGGATT
This sequence comes from Pipa parva, assembly GCA_019650415.1. Taxonomy (NCBI): domain Eukaryota; kingdom Metazoa; phylum Chordata; class Amphibia; order Anura; family Pipidae; genus Pipa; species Pipa parva. The sequence continues at coordinate 7,965 of WMED01007742.1, forward strand.
GTGGCACTAGCGACACCTAGTGGATTTATGTATTAATATAGTAGTAATATGATTCCTGTTGCTATAGCTGGGAGGCAGATTCCCCGCTCTATAAATAGAAGTGTTCAGGAAGTAGGTAGTGTCTTTAGTTTAGTTCCAGGTTGGGCTATAGTCCAAGGGCCTTCTCAGGGGAAGAGGGGGGTAGGTGAAGAATCGCTTTAAAAGAAAAGGGTAGTGATTCTTCCTAGGATTTCAGCAAAGCATCTCAAAAGGAGTAAAAGGGCCTTAGGGGATATCCTGTAAGACTGAAGGTGCCTGGACACCCTGGGGTGAAAAAGACCGAGGCATTGTTGGATCTCAGAACAGCAAATTGAACCCTATGTTTATGTCCAGAGGTTGTAATGCCCGCACTAAGGAGTAAGAGCAGCTCCTAGATCCTATTTCGCATCAGAGGGAGTAACTATATACCATATACTGATTGTATATGAATATGAAGATGTCCGTATATATATATATATATATGTAAGTAAACAGTTCCTGTTGTTTGAAAGAGTCTCTGGTGCCCTTTATTTAAAGCAAGAGGTACAGGTACTACTCCTAATGTAAGCGGGGCCTATTATCCTGAGATGACTGAGTGAACTGAGGGTGTGTTTCCCTGAATGGAGGCATGTCATAGCTAAAGAAGTTAAAAATAGCTTTACATGTCTATGCTTAAAATAGGTACTGTAAAATTTGTGAAATTGTAGAATTAATGTTACTGCTATACGTTTGTTATTTCACTGAGTTATACTAACATAATCAACTACTACATTTAATTTGATTTTTTTTTAAGCCAGGAATGACATCTGTTTTCATTGATCTGCAGTTGATATACTGCCTTGTACGATATCTTCTAATGGAATTTTGAATTTATATTGAATAACTGATTGCAAATTATGGTGGTGGAAAGTTTTGATTATTTACCCTGATAGTCATTTTAGTCTTGTGTTTTTTTTTTTTATTTTGTATAAATATCTTATATGGCTAATGTATACAATTGCGTTAAATGTAAATTTGCATTTAGTGACCAAAATATTTTTAATTTAGTGCTGATTATCTCTTCTGTAAGAATGTAATCTACATGGGAGCGTTGCAAGTGGAGTATGGGTATTATGCTCCCATATTTACCCATACACCCAGATACACACAATAAGAGACAGAGCACTCTGCAACTGAACCAAAAATTTGCAAAAGCTCAGTGTTTAGCACTGCTGCCTTGCAGCACTGGGTTCTGGGTGCAATTCCACCCTGAACTTTATCTGCATGGAGTTTGTATGTTCTCCTTGTACTTGCATGAGTTTTTTACAGGCACTCTGATTTCATCCCACAATCCAAAAACATACATCTGTGTCTGTCTATGTGTGTGACTGAATAGGGAAACTAGATTGTAAGCTCCATGGGGCAGGGACTTAAGTGAATGATGAATCTCTGTAAAGCGCTGTGTAATATATCAGCGCTATATAAATACATACATACATACAAAAGGCATCCCAAGCTCTGAGCTACTTTGGAAGGTAATTATTGGTGTGTAGCACGAACTAGCTTTGGTAATTTTATAATATGTTTGGGATCAAAATTTCAGTCATCTTTTCTGACAGAGCTGTTATTAATTCAGTAGAGACCCCTATAATCACCGTTGTTTAGGCTTTCTGCATTGCTGCACACCCACATTTCAGGGAGACATCATTAATTTATTCAAGAAATACAGCAAGGTTTGCATAGAGCTGCACTTATCTAAGATTCTCTAATATGTACTTTAAAATAGGCACAAAGATATAAAGGCTGGAATTCCAGCTCAGGTAACAACCTTCTCAGTTTCCTATTCCTAAAAATAAGAATGTAGTTTAATTCATGTGTCATAAAGACACAGCACTAATATTGGCAAACGGTTATGCCGTTCTCTCCAAGCCAGTTTTTTTTGGAATAAAAAAAGAGAAATCTTCTTGTCATTCAGATGTGTGTGGATACCATTTGACGTCTATACTATCTACCTCTCATTTAAAGGGGAAATAAAGGTAGAATCATAAACAATGTACAACTGTATTTCAGTTGTAGGTGGTGTATGCTTGGTGTGTTTGGATGAGTATTGCATTATAAAAAAACCTGACTGGTGAGCTTACCTGAGGAAGGGAGACTGGGTGTTCCCTCTTTGTTCAGTTGTGTGTGTTTGTTTTATATGATATCAATAATGAATGAACAATGAACACATACCAGTTCCCAGATATCAGAGTTTTTTCCTTCATTTAGATATGCCTGGATAATATTTGAGCAGAAGGTTTCAGTAGTATTGTCTGTGTACTGCCCCTTGTGGTGTCTTTAGTTATAAGTAATAATTAAATGACCCCTCTTTGTACAACCTAGGTGTTTAGTAGCTGTTGAATGTGCAGGTGTGTATGTGTTAAGGTTGTATTTAAGCAGGGTATGTTGGTATTAGAGAGAGACCTATAATCATATTGTTTTGTTCTAGTTGAGGGAGAGAGAGAGGGATATCTGAAGTACTCTGGGTTAATATGTTATGTTGGCCCCTTGAAAAATTGTTATTCATGAGAAGGCAAATAGAATGCATGCAAATATATTCATGTGAGAGGTAACAGAATAAGTGAATGCATGGATTATTCTTGTTTGCTTCTAAATGTATGTTCAGAGATAAGAGCAGATTGCAGAATTCCAGTTATAGTGGGAAATCGTTCTACTGAAATATTAAAATGGTATCTCTGAATCACATAAAACATTGGTGCAATCGTTATTTCATATTTAGTTTTTATATCACTAGGGTTTTGAAGAGCAGTGTATTCAGGATACAATGAAACAGTACTCAGTATTTAAAACTGAAAATCATTTTATTTTGTATAATGAGACCCAAGCAATGGATAACATATATTAAAATCCTAGAGATATTTTTTGAGTAAAGTCATAACCCTATTATAATTTAGATATTAGCAGATCTAGACTTATTTATATTATTGTCAAGGTAAATGTGAAGACGCCAGCAGGTAGAAAATGAAGATTACAAGACTATTTTTTTTTGTAACGCTACATTTGAGATGTAAATTGCAGTAGTTTAATGCTAACCATATGCATTTGAGGTTGGCACTGTATTAAGATTTATTACACCTGGTTTTAAATTAGTAATATTAATCCAAATTATTCAGTTAGCCTCCAGGTCTTTTCTTTCTAATGTAGCCCAATATTACCGCCTTGCTTTATACTTATTGCACTACCAGAAAAATATTTTTCTTTTACACTGACCTTAACTGAACTGAAGCTAAAAACGCTGAGTGGAATAATATTCTCAATGCGTAGGCTTTCTACCTATTAATGAATAGTGCAGCAGTCTAACACCTCTACCATTTAATAGTACTTTTCTCAGTATGAAAATTCTGCCTAGGCTGTGAAACTATATAGGGCCAAGAAGTGCAATTACAGTTACGGAAAATATGAAAAAAGTGAGATAATACCACAGCGAACTTCCTATTCCCACGGCAAAGCACTAAAAGTTTTAGCAGTGACCCTAATAATGCTAGCTCATGGGGGCTTGATTATACTGTCACTACGTATAGTTTTCAACAAAAAACATCTTTACAGCAAGAGAGGTTGTTAGGATTACGCCATTGCAGAAACATTTCAGAGTTATAATCATTTAATAAGCATATAGACAGATTTACTTCAAGGCCAAACATAAGCATCTAAAAATACGTTTTTGCCTCTCTTTTTTTTTTGGCACTTATTTTCATATATCAGATTAAAAAAAAGGTGACTAGCACTAATTCCCAAATAAATAATGATGGTGTTAAAAATTTGTCATACATGAATAATAAAATTTCTGTTCTTGTGAGAATCTACCAAAGGTATGCATACATAATTTGGCCTAAGTAGCTTATTTATCAAAGAGTGAATTTGCATTGCCAAACAAATTCAGGTCCTTTTTCCACTTCTGGTCCTTTTCCACCTTGTTGCAGCGACAGAGCAATTGTTACAAACCGTTTCATAGTAATTTATGAGCATTGCCAGGTGGAGTGGTAGAGTTTTGTTGTGAATTCTTGATGTATTAGATGCATTAGAGTAAAATGCTGTCATCTTTATGTGGCATAGAGACAAATCACCATAACTATCTTTTTCTGCATTAATGACAACATATTGGAAATCTTTCTTCCGCCATTTTATAGCGTATTGGCCACTCTATCATTGCCAGAGAATTTTCTCATTCAATTGCAACATTTGTTTTTACATTAATTTCAGTGGCAGAAAATTTCTAGCTTCTGCTGGCGTTTTTTGGTTTTTTTTAAAGCCCTTTCAGTAAATGTTTCCATAATCTTGGCAGGAACTCGGGCAAAAGCCCTACAATTCATCACTTTTATTTGGCCAAGTCAAATATGCACATGTGTAGGCCTTGGTGAATTGTCACTTCCACACACAATAAATCATCAAATTGTTGTCACATTCATTGGTTTAAGGTCTCAAACTGTGTGAGAATTGCATGCATTTGCTGAATAAGAAAGTGTCTAAATGATACAAAATCACACATCTATGGGAGAATTAACAATTTGCCCCTAAATCTTTTTTCCCTTCAAAGGTGTGATATCTAGCTGGGCCTTTCATCACTGATTTATCATAACAGCATTTTGACAGTGTTGGACCAACCTGATTGGGGCCCTCCAGGATGCCTCCCTTCCCCTCACCAGCCAGCATCACATAACTGTGTAGTCACATGCAACTCTGACTTGAGAGGAAGACCTTCTTGTTGGGTGGGTCTGTGACCCACCGGAATATTCCTAATTTACCAGCAGGCCAGTCCAACACTGCATTTTGGTGTAATTGTAAGTAATACAGTGCCAGAGTCTGGAATTCTTTCAGTGATGCAGGGCTTGCTAGGTGCCACACTCATTTTAAAGCAGCACTGTTTCTCTCTAGATATGTATAAAATACATGTTTATGATGTGTTATCTTTATTTCTAACTAAAATAGTTAATAGATGTGAAAATACATTTTAGAAAACATCCTTAATTAGGCATTACCAAAACATTTCAGTTTATTATCACTTGTGCTGATTAGAATGTTCATTGTTTCAGACAATCCAATAAAGATTACACTGTAAAGTGAAATAACTGCACAGATGGCGAACACAGCCATGTTCATTTAACAAAAGCAGCACATATAGGTGCAAATGCCATATGCTAGAACATCCATCCAACATGCTACAAAATCATTTCAACAGATGGTTAATTAATATTATCGTTTATGGCAAAAAAATAAAACGCTACAAAAGAATGAATGAAACCAACAACGCTTTCTTACAGTTATTCAGGTCACCTGAATAATGAATCTTCTAAAAGATCATACTGGCTGCATACAGTGTTAGTGATTTATTAAATGTTTAGACAAACTCTCAGGTAATTCAGCATTCAGCGAAGTGAGCTCCGAAGCCTTCAGCTCACTTCGCAAATGGTATTATGCGCATGCTGATGTCCTGCGTGCGGACATCAGCATGCGCATTAAAGGGATTCCTGTCTCGGCGAGGTAACTCTTTTGGTCTCGCTGAGACGGGAATCCCTTTAATGCGCATGCTGATGTCTTCGTGCAGGACATCAGCATGCGCATAATGCCATTTGCGAAGTGAGCCGAAGGCTTTGGAGCTCACTTCGCTGAATGCTGAATTACCCCCTCAAAACAGTAATCAGGGAAGGAAGGAATCCAGACCTTTCAACTGGCTATATAGGCCATTTTATTTAGTGGGGTATTGGATATATATATATATATATATATATATATATATATATATATATATATATTACATTTTAGGTTGCCACTTAATGCCCCATCACTAGGTTTAATAAAACAGTGCAAACTTACAAAGATGTAAAGGCCCACCCATATGGGATGGGGAAGGGGTAGGATTTAGGGTAATAACAAGATAGTGGTACATTAAATGCTAATAAAATCCCAAATTAGATTCTTATAAGAGGATGGGAGGAAAAATCCATTAAATAAACAATATGGCCTAAAAGTCCATAAAACAATAATAACATCCACCACCATCCATATCACTAACAATGTGATACTAGGTGCAGATCCACCTTGAGTCCAGTGCATGAAGGACAAGACCAAAGGTTTCTGAAAAAAACAACCCAAAAAACTTGCAAAAAAAACAGACTTTTTCATCAGTCTTGGAAGTGATATTCTCTCGATGAATAAAGGAATCCAATCATGTACAAACAGAAAAACAAGAGCAGAGTTTACTATACAAGGGATTTTAAAACTTTCTTGTTAAATATACAGTATAGTAGAAGATTATGGATTCTTAAAAAGATCAGTACGGCTTGTGTTGCTGAGTAAATAAGGATTTCTCTATGCATGTGAGACAATTACTTCAAATATTCTTCTACAGAATGCCAAAGCTAATTTACTAATATTTGGTAACCTGATAAGAAGAGAGTCACAGCTAACAGATGAATTCTCTGGATGGAATTTTATAAATGTGCTTATTAGAATACCAAATCCCACTCATATTATTAAATCCAAATATGAAGAAATATAATACAGAGTGTGAAGAATATATCATGCCAATGTATTTTCTAGGACTGTTAAAGGATACAAACAATAAATCCTTTAATATAAATATGATATATTTGCCCTTTAGTATTAGTGGTGTATGTTTAAGGTGAATAGTACTTGATTTCGCTATTAATAAATATTTGTTTTCCTTCCTAAATTGAGCTGCCAAGAATAACACAAGTCACGGCTTTATGTAAGTGAATGTAAAGTCAAGTTGGTCCAGAGGGAAAGGACCATATTGGAGGATTGACAACAGATTGTCCAGTCATCAAGGGTCAGTGGTTAGCAACTAGAAAAGCAACAGGATTTTCACTATAACTATGTTGACAATTTTGTTGAAATATTGAAAATGTTTTTCAAATGGATCTTCTACATTCAAGAGACAAAGACAGAGTTCCATCATAAACAATACCGAATTATATTATTAAAAAAGTCAAAGTTTGTGTATAAAATATCATGAGGCAATAAGATTGCTACCGGAGGTGAGTGGTTTGAATTCATAATAATCCAAACAAATCCAAAGGAAAGTTAAATTTGGTTGGATTAATCCACAGTAGGCACAAACCGATAAGAACCTAATATGAACCATACACAAGTTTCATATAGAAAAATTCTCATTGAGCTTCATAGGTTTGTATTGTGTACTGTCATTTCAAAATTTTGAATTTAAATCTAATTCAAACATGTATCTCGACCCACAACATTCATGAGGGGGTTATTCACTAAAGTCCAAATTGTTGCGTATAGGTGCGAATTCGCTAGATAAAAAGGGGAATTCAGGATAGTCCAAAGTGAGGTGCGGAGTGTTCACCTCACTTCGGACTGACTGATATGCGCTCGCTGATGTCCTGCATGTGGACATCTGTGAGCGCAGATCAGTCAGTCCAAAGTGAGGCGAGCACTCCGCACCTCACTTTGGACTATCCTGAATTCCCCCCAAACACAGTCGCAATAGGCTGCTACTGTCACAGTCTTGTCTTTATAATGAGAATATTGTCACAGTTGCGACTTTATTATGGGAAAATTGTCACAATCTTAACATTAAAAAATTGTCGCTACTTTACTATGGGGAAATTGTTTTTGATTTGCTTTGGGAATCCGCTGTTTGCGAATTCAACAGCCGAATTCGTACCTTAGTGAATAACCCCCTCAATTCCAACTCCATTTTATTTGTTTATATGATGAGGTAAAAACGTGAGTTGGCTTTCTGCCTGCACTACTAAAAACATGAAGCCAAGTGCTTTTCAGTGCAAAGCAGTGACAGATTCTGAATAAGTGGGGAGAGATTGAAAACAAAATTGGAATACAGAAAATTTTGAAAAAGGCAAGGAAAACTTGTACAGGACTAAACCCTATATCTCAAGAAATTGTATTTGCCCTTTTAGGACATTTTTGAATAAGCAAGGAAAGATATTTGAAAGCTGTGCCCTGAAAAAATATCCTGAAAACAACTTTATATTTTCGAGCAGAATCCTCTTTGTTTTAGAATGCTTTATGAAGACGGAAAGTGCTTTTCAGCTTCCCTGTCATCTTTGTCAGGGAAGAACAAGCACTGCCTGGCTAGTACAGTTCCTTTCCCTATACTTGCTCAAGACTGCACTGGTTGCACTCCCCCTATAGCTTATTTTATTTAGTGTATTACTATTTAAATACTGGTTTTGACTAAACTGTTTTGAGTCAAGTTGCCTTGAGAAAACAGGATTAATTGAGGCTTTGATATAGCAGTGATGTTTTACAAGTAAGTCAGAAAATGACCTCATTTGTAAGCAGGTTTGTTCCAGGGAACAGTGTGATGGAATTTCATTTTGCTGAACTCCTTGACACGTCACCAGCTTGATTTGTGAGTAGAAAGTGCTGTATCCATCTTTCATTTACTTGTATATTATAAAAGTAAAGGAGAAATATACATCTTCGACCCTGCTTGTGCTACAGTGGAATTCATTTTCCATATTTGAGTTGATTATTTTGTTTCTATTTTTGGGAGATTATTATACAGGGAATTGAGACAATTCAACCATTGAATGAATCAAAATAATTAAAGGTTTCATAGCAGAATAAATGATTTATAGTAAAAACACTTTAACCTCATTTATCAAAATAAGGACTTCTTCAAAATAGTAGCCCTAAAAATTCTGCTACCTAAACCATAAGGAGTAAAAATGCTGAACACTCTCTAAAATCTTCAGTTTAGCCTCCCTAAGCTGAGTAAAAGGTTTAAATGTGATTAGTATCTTGAAACAAGGCCAGTAGAGTATAGGAATGTTTGAGCTCATCTTTTCTTGCAAGCAAACTTGTTGCATCAGTGTTAAAACAGTGGAAACATATTCCCATGGCTGTTTTAAAGCATGGGTGGGCAGAGTTTTCTTGTATTGAGCCGGTTTAATAATTTTCAGCTATGTGGGTAACATACCCAATGTGGCAAAGTGGTCGGGTGCTGCTAGTGGGTCTGGTGTATTGTGACCTCCCCCAGCGTGGTCTGTGGTGGAGCCCAGGTTACCAAGTGATATCCTGAGTTTTCCCCTTCAGAGGTGGCTTTTCTGTTAAATGAAAAGTTTATGAAAACAAGTAGACTATGCATTTTGGCAGGTGTACCGGCCTAAAGACATCTGTTCCAAGGGCCATAGTTTGCCCATCCCTATTTTAAAGATATTTTTGGGGTTGTGTGGACACCCTTATTTACCATTCTTTTGAAATAGTTCTATTTTAATTCCCATATCTTTCCCAGGAAAAGAGGCAATCTTACTTAGATTGTAAGCTCCTTGGGGCAGGGACCTCCAACCTCTTGTGTCAATCACTACCTAGCACTTACAAACCCCAAAATCAAAAAAGTTGGCATGTTGTGTAAATCGTAAATAAAAACAGAATACAATGACTTGCAAATC
>WMED01007743.1:0-17415 GCA_019650415.1 Pipa parva
TTTAACATTACAATATCACACTAGGGGGCCAATTCCCCTTTTTCTAATTTCATATCTTGCTAGCGGACCCACATCCTCCATCGTGGAAGAGTTTGGTTTAAAAGTTTACCTATGGGACATCTGTGGGGTGTAAATTACAAAGTCACACTGATTAAATTTAAAAAAAAAAAATGTTTTGTTTTGTTGCAAAAACTGACTACTTTCCCTTTCCATTCTAGTTTCTTCTGTCCTATCCTGTTCACTTCCTGTTCCTGTGTGATTTCAGCAAACTGAGCAAGCACAGTACTGAATTTGCCAAAATCACACAAGAACAGGAAGTGAACAGGATTGCATCTTTGTGTAGAGCAGAAGAAATAAGTTTCTTATAGAGAGCAGAAGGCAGTGCATTAGTAAATCAGCAAATATTTCCTCCCTCCCCCTTAAAAATCAACCTTAGGAGAAACAACCAATGTTTCTCCTTTAAAAAGTGTTTTGTCATACTAATTTTTATTCTTTTTCTGACCATTTGTCCTACTTCATTTTATCTAACTTTTTGTTTCATTTCTCAGTGTTAACACATTTTGACTTTAACTTATTTATTATTCTCAGTATAAGAATTTTTCTATTTGCTCTGGCTGAAAGTCATTATTCCTTTTGGAACAGTTGTAAGTTATCAATCACAAAAGTCACTTCCAAATTGAATTAAAAAAAAAAGTGTAAGTTGTCAAAACATTAAAGAAAAATGAATGCTAAACCAATCAGAAATGAGGAAAAAAAACAGACATTTCCTCCATCCACATGCCCCTAATAATACTAGATTTTTATTATTTCTGTCTGCTGTTTTCTAAAAACGAACATAAAGTGAAAGGACCATTAACACCAATTCAAAGTTTTAACAGACAACTTTTTTCTGATGTTGATGTTGCTGTCTTTTTGAGTTATCCTATAAGGAACAGTACTCCTCCTCCTCTCTCTTATAGCTTGAACTGCGGGCTTAATATTTCTGTAGAAAGATGCAGTTGGACAGGAGCTCTGGGAGACTGTACACCTGAAGGATTCTGATTGGCTACATAGAATTCTCAAGCATTTCAATTAAATTCCCTGACTTAAAATTCCAAACTGCATTGCTGAAGAGGAAGTAAACAACAGAAAGAAGAAGCTTGAGAAAGTAACTGGCTGTAAATTGAAAAGAAGATAAATTAATAAATAATACATACTGAAAAAAAAGCATTTATCTTACAGTGACAAATTGATAGGAAGTTAACTGTTGGTGGCTATACTTCCCCTTAAATTGTACTCAAAGGGATTGAAATTTGATCTTATAGAGTAGATTACTTTTCAAACATTTACAAATATACCTGATTTAAGTTAATTCATTAAAATCTTTATTATAGTATTTCCTTTGCATCATTCAATTGCAAATTGTTAAAATAACTTGAATTTACAAATGTAATATGTAAATTTAGCTGCAATCCCATGTCCAAAATAATGTTAACACATCGGGATATTTCAGTGAGTTGAGTTAAATGAAAATCCGTTTTATAAAATTTGACAAAATCAGCCCTGCTATATCTGTACCTTACTAGAGCGTTTTAATAGATATATAGGAATGGCAGCTGCTTAAACTAGTGCATCTTGCCGAAAGCACTTGGCCAAAATATTAGCTTGATTTACTGTATTTGTAGCTGCTGTAGAAAATAGGAAAGAGTATATCCAGCTGGATTATCTCTAAAGTGCTTTAAAACTGTTGTCTGCCAAGTCACATTGTAGTTTATCCCCACAAATTCTTGTTTCCAGCTCTTTGTCCACTTCATTAGCTTTATCTTGAGATGTTTGGTGCAAATCTAATTTAATGCAGAATCAGCAAGTAACTATCGATGTTTTTGTTCCAGTGTGTAGTCATCAATGTAAAACCTTTTTTATATTACTAGCGGAAATTTTAGAATTGGCTGGAAACGCAGCAAGAGACAATAAAAAAGGTCGAGTCACACCGCGTCACATCCTACTGGCAGTGGCAAACGATGAGGAATTAAATCAGGTAAGTCAATTCTCACATTGACTGCTAATGGAAATGGCTCTGGAATTTGGGGTATATTTAGAATAAATGCATCAAAGACATCCCTGTAACATTCATTCAAGCTATCACCCATTTTGTCCACTTACCACTTTTTTCATTTCTGCACATTTTACTTTCAGCTTTTGAAACAATTTTACACCTTTCTTTTTAATTTCTTGCCCTGACAGTGTTTATTCAACTCAAAATCTCACTTCAATTTGATTTAGCTGAAAAATGTCACTCTTCACTTGTCTTGAAACATTAATTCCAGCTGGAGAATTATGATGCGAAAAGTCACAAAATGAAAAATGAAATGAGCAAATGTTTTGCTTCACTTTGACTTTTTCTTACTTGCTTTTGTAGAACCAAAAATTTCAAAAAGGGGGGAACCAGACATTTCTTCAATAAAAAATAGGTTCATTTCATATTTAGGTATCACAAAATAGAAATGATTAAACAATATGTTATAGGAACATAGTTAAAGGAACAATCAGGCCAAATTAAAAAAAAAATACATTTTATTATTTAGGTTTATTAAATCTTTTTTTGCCATTACAATTTATTATCATTTAAAAAAAAAGTTACATTTATTACCTATAAAGAAGTGCTATACAGCATTTCTGTGTTGTATTCCCCAGCCTGAAACAGCGGCAGTGTCTCTACGGCGTCCTGAGCAGAACGTCTATCAGTAGTGCATTCCTTGCTCGCCGTGCTCCTTTTGAAGCCCCATATCAGCACTTCCTAGAAATCACGGGGAGAGCATACACGTCATACAGGGAGGATACATTGATGACGTGCACGCTTGCCGGAAGATCATTAATTATGAAGTCCCTTGACATAAATTTTGTTGCTGAAAAATATTCACCAGATTGAGGGTTATTATCCCGTTATTCTACATGGGAGACGGTTGCTCCAATTTTTCCCATAAATGACAAAACTTGCAAACGAAAAGGCACTCCATTGAAATCAATGTAAAATGTGGTAATTTTAACACAGCAACTTATTCCGATATTGATCTTTTCATTTGAGAAAAATTGTAGTCATCACTTCATAAATTTGTCTTTATCGGAAAATTTGCAATGTAAAAAAAAATTCCATCGAAAAAGTTGCGTGAAACATCACCAAAAGCTGGAAATAAATTTGAAAACCAGCGCAAATAGATTTCAGATGTGTGCCACTAATTTGCAACTGATTGCAATTAAATTAAATGCGAACCGTGGAAGTCTGCTAAATGCATTTTAACACTCATTGATATATACCTGTATATATATGGCCAAATCCAATATGTTGGATTAACATATAGAAATGGAGAATAAAATAGAATATGTTTCTATGCGCGCAGGGAGAACATACAAACTCCATGCTAACTATGCTGTGTGTGGAACTGAACCTGGGATATTAGCGCTGCATGGCAAGAATGCCAACTACTAAGCAGCTGTGCCCCCTTCAAGGAGATTGTATTTTTTTCATTCATGCTACTTGGATAAACAGACCCTCCTCTCATTTCTATTGCGGTAAATGGAAAATATTTTGAAAAATATAATTATTATCTGTCTTTTAAAATCACAATAAAATGGGTATAATATATATGAGGGATTTTTGACTGTTTCTGCTTCTTTACTCTGCATTAAATGAAAGCTGCTTGTTTTTGGTTGATCCTGTCTACAATTGATTTTTATTTTGGCTTTTTAGCTATTAAAAGGAGTTACAATAGCAAGTGGTGGTGTTTTACCAAATATTCACCCAGAGCTTTTGGCAAAGAAGCGTGGATCCAAAGGAAAGCTTGAAGCCATCATCACTCCTCCACCAGCTAAAAAGTCTAAAACTTCATTACCTAAAAAAGTGTCATCAAAGAAACCTGGAGCCAAAAAAGGAATTCGGAAAGCCAAGGTAGGTTCTTGTGTTTGGTGCAGCTCAATGAACAAACAGGATGCAAAAATCCAACCAGATATGAGCAAATGGACCTCTCGTGGTCATAGTCTATTGAAAACCAAGGAAAAAAGAAATCTTTATGAAAAGCATGCACACTAGAATTGATGATGAAAAGTGCTAAACTTTAATACAAAAGTGACACACAAAGATTAAAACCAATTAAAAAGAAGCCAAAGTCCTAAACAGCACTCCAACCCTTAATGACAATGTAGTAATAATAAAACAAGTCGCCACTCAACTGCACAGATGTACTCCTTACATAAACTCTGTATAGAGATGGTACCTTGACAACCAACATGTAGTAAATGAATGGAGCCGAGTAGAAATAAAAAACGCTAATAACGTGGGGAGGAGGCTGGACAGACGCATGTCACTCCAAACTAGGAGCTCCACTAGTACTGGTGTGTATGCAGACGCTTTAAATAAGGAACCAAATGAAGCGCTGTGCAGCATGTAGAAAAGGGGCAGGTGGACAATGTGCACCCTGTCTGACGTCAAACACGTAATTGAATTTAGCACTTTTCATTATCAATTCTAATTTGCGTGCTTTTCATAAGGAATTTTTTTCTTTGGTTTTCAGTTGCATGTTATTTGTCCTTTAGTACAGCCCCTACATGCACAAAGGGAGTCAGCTAGGACTCCCTCTGTGTTGGATCCAGCGCTCCACCGGCGAACAAAACGCCTGGTGGAGCGCAGGACTGGGGGCTGCAAACTCACGTCCCTAGGGCCGTGAGTTTGAGACCCCTGGTCTAGATAATATAACTAAGGCAGACTTCTGTTGCCATTTTTAATAGTGTATAACCTAGGAACTAATTAATGAAAGCATTGTTATTGATAAAATCTGGTAAAGGATTTTTTTGTTGTTGTACCTGGAGCACTTTGTCCAACTAATACATTAAAAATACAAAAACATATTTAAATTGTGTGTAATTTGTTTGTTACTTGTCTTTAATAAATAATCAAATTAATATTGGTTTTATCTGTGTTAAGAAGAAACAGGGTGAAGTTAGCAAATCAGCAAGTGCAGACAGTACAACAGATGGCACACCTGCTGATGGATTCACTGTTCTATCTACCAAAAGTCTTTTCCTTGGACAGAAGGTAGGAATTGTATTCACAATGAATCTATTACTTATTCTTAAGTAAAAGGAATATAAATATTTTCTATCTACCTTATTGATATTTAGTTTTATATATGGAACAAGTTTAATTGGTGAGGTTTAGTCTAAATGGTAGTGGCCCTAGAAACCCCCAGCTCCTTCCTCGTTGCTCGTAGAACCAAGTGGAGAAGGTAACAGAGGGTACACTAGATATTTCCATTGTACTATGTATGTAATTTTTTTTTTTATTGCAAAAACATAGTACATTTTTAGCAGCAGAAAAAAAGTCTATACATAGCAGTTAAATTTGACCTTGGGGTTACAGATGTGGATCCAGGAAGAGTTCTTATCATATCCTTGATTCTGGATATCCCTATCTAAGATTTGGATGTCCACTAAACTCTCTGGGTGCTACTCCTTCATTAAATTCTGGTAGGCAAAGCTAGCCAATTGTCCAACCCTAATGCCCCTACTGCACCTATAACAAAAGCTGCCCTGTCCAGCTCACTAATAACTATGGTCACACAGTCCTTTTTACCAAGGATGTATCATTTGGACATTACCTGAGGGTAACATTTCCCCCAGATGCTCTGGCCACTTTTTGTGATTCTCAGTATGCACTGACCCTACAGTGTGCACCTAGTGGCCTCATACCTACCAAATACCCTTGCTGGATTCTTTACAGAGTTTCTCTGTCCACTTGGGCTGGAAAAAATCTCTGTCTTCTCTTTAAAAGCTTGGTTACCTAACATCTAATCCCTCTGACCTAACCATTATGTGTTATCATAGATTGTCATAAGATAAGTAAAAATCGATCAATATTTTTCGATTGATTTTTACCGACTGAAACTTTTCAGTCAGATTTTTCAATGGAAAGGTAGCCATACTTTACATTAATAGTTTGGCTACCTTTCCATTGATAAATCAGATTGAATAGTTTCAATCGGTAAAAAAACAATCGATTTGATATTTTTCGATCATACACCCATTTTTACAATGAAAAAACTCGAGAAGGTAGAAATTAATCTGAAGTTTTGTAAATTTTTCCCACAATGTAAAAACTCCTCAAAAGTCCAGTTAAATGCCAACTTTCGATACATTTCCAACTTGCTACCTTACACCAGCTGTATTTATATGTTAAGACTTACACTTTGATTCTAAAATCTTTCCTTTCTAAAAGTATCCACTTAATACAGAGTAGTTTATCAGTATGGAAGTTACAGAATGTGGCGTTTAATAACAACCTATTACACTCTAACAGATATGGACTTATTAATTGTTTCAGATGGAAAATATTTACCATTTGTCCAGGATATTCTGTTGTGACAAGGGGCCTGTACTTTGTCTATCCAAGATCATATCAACTAAATAGGAATCATTTAGCTAAAATATGAATAGAGTACAACTCTTCAATGCCATGAACCAACAAGGTAGAGAAATAGCCTGACCTTTTGCATTTCTAAGATATTTAGTAAATAGACATCATTAGTAGTGGATGTGCTATATGGCACTGTATGGAACTGCAATTGTAAAAAATGTAACTGAGATGTAAGTAATCACCGTGTTTCTACAATAAATACATGCATTTTATTTCTAAGATGGAAATTCAATAAATTGTTTTTTTTTTTTTTTTTACCATTTGACCCTCAGTAAATACAGCAATTTAGGCATTGTCAGAATTTAGCACATTTTTTTCTATCTGCACCAGCTTTGCATTTAAAAAAAAAAATATAATTCCTGTTTTCTCTTTGTTTTGTACCTTTTGCATTTGTATGCTTTAGTTTAATCTGCAGTAGCAGAAATATCAGATTGATGCCAGACCAGTGGCACTCAGTCATTGAGTCTGACAAACCATTATTTGCCTTTATTGGTTTGATCATTAGAAACAGAAATTTTCTTTCAATTGTTTATGGAATTCTTACAGCTACTGCATTTCTGAAAGCTTATGGAGTCGAATCTATTTCTTTTCTTTTTTTTTCATTTGTTTGTTCTGAAGAGTTAGAGGCTATATTTTCCAAGAGGTGAATATTTCCATTACCTTTTATTACCCATTTAATCATAGACTTGTTTACCTTTTTAGCATTCTTTTGTGCTTTCACCATTTTCATCATAAAATGATTTTTTTTATCCTCGTCACCAATACATTTTTTTTCTGCTGTTTCACCACTTGATAAATATGACTCTAATTTCTGTACTTGTTGGTGGCTGGCTCTGTGTGGCAGTCTTACAGCATGGGTCCTTGATGATTATACCTGATTCAGAGCCATCTGGATGCCATCATTGTTGCATTTCAAGAATTGTAAAGAACTAAACATTTCGTGCAGTAGGGAATACTCTTCTGCAAAATGTCATTAAAAAAAAATATTTTGTTAAAAATCCAATAAATTTTATTTTTACATTTTATTTAAAGGGATATTATCAATTCTAAGTCCAGTTTTAAATTATTCAATATAAATATTTTTGGTATATCCATAAACAATGCTGTGCAATTTTCATTTTGTGATCAAATATATACAACTTCCATAAAATTGTCATTTAAATGCACCATTTTCTGCATTTGCGCAGTTCTCTAATCTCATGCATTGATAAAAACAATGTTTTTTTTTTTCTTTATGTATCACAGCCATAAAGTGAGATTTACTGCTGTGCCTATAAAGAAGCAGTGAAATCATTCCTTAGCCAAGCATGAAAAGTCCTGTAACGTTTTTATAATAAAAATAATCATCTCTTTCAGTTCTAACCTGCTTTACTAAACATTCTACATTCTTTAAAGCCAATGGCATATGATATGATTTTTTTTTTTCCTTAGTGATAATATCTCTTTAAGCTTAAATGAGGAGCTGTCAGTACTCACAAATATCCACCAAAATGCAACGGATACTGTAGAGGTTTTTAAATTGAACACTTTCACAAACATGAATTAATGCTGTCTTACCTCAAATGTCCCCATCCCTAACAAGTTATTTCTCTTATTGAGCCTAATCATTCTTGCTGTTATTATGGCAGAAGCAAATAACGCAGAGCTTTCCCTTTCAGGGACTGTGCTTTCTTTATTGTTTAATTCAATATTACAATGTTTTCTATCTTTTGCTTCTTCTACTTAACAGTTTATTTCCTTGCGTATGAACTGCCTAGATGTAGAAAATATGAACTCAGCTGCACTTTCTTACAGAGTAACTCATATTTCCTGTGAGATTGGCTGCAAGTTTGATGTTATTTCTGGGAGTTAGAAAGCATGAAATAAACACAATAACAAATAAATAAATACAAAATTTGAGTCTTTTTAATAGGTAATAAAACATTCAGTACTAATTAGTGTATATTTGTGTGTACTGATATTTTCCCTTTAAGGTTATTTTTTACAAATGCTCTAGCAAGAATGGATCGCATGTGGCCTGGAGCAACAGAAGCCTTTGTTGTAAAATTTCCTTATAGCTCTGCTACATCTATGTTTTGCTTGTTTCCCAAATTCTTTCTGCTCAGCTGTCATTTCCTCCTCGGTGCTTTTCTTTTCAGCTGAACCTTATTCACAGTGAAATCAGTAATTTAGCCGGATTTGAGGTGGAGGCTGTTATCAACCCTACCAATGCTGACATTGACCTTAAAGATGATATAGGTAAATGAGGATGGGGTTCTTACATAGCTGATGGGTGAGAAACAATTATAGATGAATAGTCCATTCTTTCAAATCAAAACATTTTCATCTTGGTTAAACGCACCCTTGTTGGCATGTAAAATAGATATTGAGCACTGATTTTTTTTGTTTGTTTTTAATATTACTAAGGGCAGTCAAATTCTAATGAAAATTAGGATTCAGATTCAGCCCAGTTATTCAGCCAAATTTTCTGTAAATGGTTTAATATTTAACCAGATTAAGAAGTGATGGGTTTGGTACATCCCTAATAAATATATATATATATAAATATATATATATATATATATACACACACACAGTGGGTCTTCTAATTCCTCTCCAAAATATTGCTTATGTTGCTTTGTGTTCTATAATTATCTCTCGCTCTTAGCTACTTTACTCATTTTGTTAACTTTTGTTGCGTTCTTGTGTACGGTCCTACATAAGGTATTTTCTCCATTTTTTGTTTACATGTTATCTAGTGAAAAAAGCTTACTGCATACTGTTTCACTTGATTTTACATTTTTATTTTGTATCAAATGTATATTGGAATAAAAGCATTTCAGTTTTTTTTGATAATGGTTCTTCTATCCCTCTGAGTTATATACTGCCCTATAGAACATATACGTTTTTGTACCCCTTAATCTATGTTGATAAGAAGACGTTTGGTAGACTAAGTAACTCAAAGGGAAGCTATTGGGGATTGTAGGTCATGCCTCAAATGAACAGGTATCTGAAGATGTAAGCGCAGATCAGCAACAGTGTAGCTTGTTGCAAAAATAGTTTTTTATTTAAACTGACCTTTTGACCAGCCATTTTGTTAAGTGCTAAAGCTCCTTCTATGTTTAGTGACATTCATGGCACAGACATAGTTTAGCCAAAGACATTCTGTTCACTAGCTAGGGTCCTCATTAGTGCCACATCTAGTTATCATTAACAGTATCATAACGAGGCACTGCCCACATTATTTGTGTTTTCTAGGGGTATAGTTTAGTTAAAAAAAAAAAAAAGGAATAAAAAATAACCTACCTTGTGTATTGTGTTGTAAATACAGTAAAAGTAAGATAATCTGGCATTCATGGTACTGGAGAGGTGTCTGAATATCGAATATTTCTGAAAGCCGTTCATTGTATAGGAGAAGTCAGAAAAAGTAAAATAATATATATAAATTGTCTAGAAGAGTAGAACTCTTACTGCTTATACTTATGTGATGGCTCCAGAAGTAGCAGGACCTGATGAGTTCAGCTTCTGTCCTCCACTACACTCTTGGCTATCTCGGTCAGCCTTCCGGCTAATGAGGTTTCAGTGAAATTATGCTTTATGCTTTTGCACTGCAGTCGAAGGGGAAAGATAGCATAATGAAGACAGAATTTTATTTTAGAGAGAAAAAGAAGATCTTCACACTACAAGCTTCATGACTGACAGAACACATAGAGAGAATTAGAAAAAATAAAAAAAACTATTAACTTAAAGTATTCTTCGCAAGTGCTAGGCTTTACTTTACCATTAATACTCAGATCCTTAATGGCCTCCTAAGATGTACTATTTCAGACCCTCGTCCCCTCAAACCTTTCTTAAGTGCTAGTCTGTTGGTATCTGCAGACTATCCAGAACTGGATTATCATAATTTTACTGTTTTTAGCAAATGCTAACTTTAAACTAAGCAACATAGTATTATACCTAGAGCAGAAAGAAAGAGGGTGTATAGAATAAATAAGATAGCAATAGGTGTTGAGTTCAGTTGAGGGGGAAACTATTTGGACAAGCAAAAATGTGTTCAATGCTATTAGCAGTCCCAGTTGAGTAGTAGAACCAGTTACCTGATTAGCAGAGAGTGGTATTCTAAAAACTCTTAACATGACAAGACCAGAGGGACAATCTTTCCATTATATCCAACAGACAATGGAGAAAGTATCTTCTGTTCCACTAGTAACTTCTTCCTTTTACAGTCTTATATATGTGCATATTGCAAGCCTTCTTCACCCACAAATACTAAAGACTAGTTATCTAGATCTGTTTAGTCAGGTTACACTGTGAATTTAAAAGCTGTTCTTTACACATCAGCAAAACATTTTGTTTCTCCTGGGTCTCCAGGGCAGGAAAATTTTAAAAGAGGTAAATCATAAATGTAGAATGTTTTCATTATCTTTATGGTTGATATACATTTGTTTGCCTGTTTATAGTTGCAAGTTGTAAAGGCTGACATTGCCACCATTGACAGTGATGCTGTCGTTCACCCGACAAACTCTGACCTCTACACCGGTGGTGAAGTAGGTAATGAAAACACTAGTGATGATGAAGAATTTAATTTGTGTATGCATGGTTAATAGGATGCTTCGGCTTGCTTTATTTTCTGGCTAATGAAATATGCATTAAATTGCTTTCTCTACACAACTTGAGTAAATTTAATTTAATAGACTAGCTGGTAATATCAATGAAGTTATTCTTTAGAGCTCTGGTTTGAAGATACTAATATTTTTTTCATTCTCTGCTGGGACTTGTTTTCTTGTCAAATGTAGAGAGAGAGGGAATAATTCAAACTCTTGTTAGTTTTTGTAGGAATTAATATATTAAATGTGATAGACTATGTAATTAAACTTGCAGTCTGTTCACTTGAATAATGAGAACATTAAAAAAACATTTTTCTCGGATGCTTGGAGCCTTGAATTTATATGAGTGCATCGTAAGTAAACAAATCCCCAATGCAGATATGCTAGAATTTATATATGGGTTGTAGAATGGGGGGGCTCTAGAGTTGGGTGTTTGTTTATTACCACACTTCCAGGCACACATTATACCTACCTATTACATTTTATGTAGTGTTAAAGTGGGAGAACAAAAAATTGATCTCCCAGGTTAAAACATTTAGAAATAACATATTGCACTAACACAACTGAAAGCTAAACAAGGTTTGATGCAAACAACACAGTGTTAGCCGTAATGTGCAACCTTGACTCCATGTGTTATGCTAGGTACATAAATAATTGTAAAAACTAAAAAAAAAGACAAGCAGGGTTGCTGTAGCAAAAAACATAGCAAAGCAACAATTTATTTAGGTGCATTACATGTTTAGGTGACAAACCCTTATTCAGACGAGACACACATTTGAAAAGCTGAAAGCTATTTAAAGGGGGCAAAATATATATTTCATAATCCATATTGCCTAAATAAATAATTGTCCCAATTTATGAAGCTGATAGCAACACATACACTGTTAATAATTTTATCAGTCAAAACTGTTCCAATTTTTAGTGAATTGCAATCAAACGGATCAGGTAAGCCATTAAAAAGTGTGCTATTAAAATATCTAGAACACATTGAAATTTGGGCCATATTTTCTAAGGAGCGAAAATGCATCAAAAAGAAAATTGCAATGGTTATTTTAATTCTTTAGTCCATTTTTACTATTTGAAGCTTTCTTTAATTTTTTTTTTTTTTGCAGATTTTTCACCATTTATTTTGCAGATTTTTCTTTGATTTCAATGAGTGAAATTTAATGAAATCGAAAATATTGATATTGCGATATTGAACGATTTTGCCCATATCACGATATTAAAATTTTGCCAATAACGGTAAATTTGATATTATGGATTCTCCATAGAAATAAATAGATTAAAGGTTTCGATCAAATTTTTGATATCGCGGTTTCGATATTACCGGTATCGCAATATTGAAAAACATCCGATATCGATATCAGTAAAAATGTCTTTGATATCGCGATATCAATATTTTCAATTTTATTAAATTTCGCCCATTAACGTGTTTTTGACATAAAGGTCCTAATTAATATTAAATTTGTTGACTTCCATTTTCCCAAAATCAGTTCAGCACTTCTGTCTTAGTATGAACCTTCATTTCCCGTGGGTACTGCAAGGTGTAAATTTGAAAATCTAATCAGAAATGTACAAAAACTTCTGTCCTAGTTTTCTTTTTTTATCAGACTTTTTTTAATTTTCATTTTTTGTAATCATTTTTTTTTTTAAATTAATTTGGGTGTAACATAACAAAAACTATGAAAATGACAAAGTTGTCCTTGGTAAATATTCACCAAAAATATTAATTTAATAAAATGCACAATTTAATTTGGTTCATTAGTATGATGCAACTTCTTATCGCAATCCCCTAAATACATCAGATCTGAAGATACAAATTAAAATTGAGCATGGTTGTCAGTAAAGTCATTATGTGTTCTTCTTGATTTCATCAACTTTAGGTGACCTCTTCATTATGATCACATGAAAATCAGTGCTTATATTTATCATCTGGCTGATCTTGTGGGTTTACCCAACCCTTACTCTTGTTAAACATTCAGGGCTGAATCCTTAAACTTTGTGTGTCTTTGATAGTTAAATGCATGTGTTTTAACCTCAGTTTTGACCTGTTCTTTATATATTTGAATAGCATCTTATTTAAATCACAAAGCACAGAAGTAAAAAAATGGATATATTAATTTGCCCTTTTCCTTTGAAACAAGATATAATTTTCCAACATTTTGTTATAATAAATTCTACTTTATGAGAACTTTATCCTAATGAAAATATTCCAAAAAGTGGGTAACATTTAAAAGGAGAAAATAGTAATTTTGCTTCTAAGTAAATATAAATAAGTATGTTTGGTCCCTAAGTAAATACGAGACCCAAGTGTACAAAATGGCTTTGCTGAGAACAGACAGAGAATATTCTGAGAAAATTGTTTTGTCTCGTTGGTTAAAAAAGCTAGGAATAGTAAATCTCCATAGGTAGAAGTTTTTTTAATAGAATCAAATATTTTTACTACAGTGGGTGTATGTGTTGATGAAGGAATGCTTTGTGCTAATTTAATTTTACAATAATCCATGTTTAAATGAAGCCCAGTGTTCCTTGGATTTTGCTTGGAATCTATTATATACCTTTAGGTGCAGAATAATACTGATGTAACAGACACAACATTGCCTTGAATTTTTTATGATTGTATGAATATATATGAATTTACTATGAGAAACCATCAAGGGCTTACCACCAAGGGAGAGCATATATAATTAAGTCAAACAAATAAAAAACAAAAATGCCTATGTCAGTCATTAACTGTTTTTTCCCCTAGATATTTTACATATTTTAACAGTGTCACCACTAATTGAAATTTTTATGTTTGCCCCAAAAAAAATAGAAATTCATTTTCTTAAATATAGCATTTAGTTAAGTTAGAAATATAAGGGGTTATTCACTAAAGTCTGAATTGTTGCGCATAGGTATGAATTTGCCAGGTAAAGACAGTCGCAATAGGCTGTTACTGTCGCAGTCGCATCTTTATAATGAGAATATTGTCGCAGTCGCGGCTTTATTATGGGAAAATTGTCGCAATCTTAACATTAAAAAATTGTTGCGACTTTACATTGGGGAAATTGTAGTAGATTTGCTATGGGAATTCGCTGTTTGTGAATTCAACAGTCAAATTTGCACCTTAGTGAATAGCCCCCATAGATGGCATCTGTTTTACTTTGAAATATTTCTTGTTTAAATAATCCTTGTAATTAAATTCCAAAAAATGTTTTTTTAAGCAAAGATATAATGGATTTAATTAAACTTAAAAAAAAAAAATGAACAGGTGGTTGGCTAGTACCATAATCCTTAACCAGACAAAGTGATTGCTTAGGACATCTTTCCATACACTGTGACCTCTGATGTCAGATGTTTAAATACTGTGGAAATATAAAATATTCTTCGGGGAGTAGCACATGTATGGACAAATGTGTCACAAATCCTAGCAGCTGCTAACCAACACAGGAATTTCAGTATAACTTTTTTTACACAAAATAGAAATGTGCATCAGATAACACTCAAATTTTTCTTAATATTGCTGATGTTATCAGCAGTAAATATTTTTTAATTATTTCACCAAATTATGAACAAAAGAGTTTGTATTTGCTAAATAACTATAATATGTTACAATTTCTGAACTTTTTGTTCCATATATACCTATAGCCCAAGATATGTCATTGTAGAAATATTCAGTTCAAACTATTCTACATAAATGTTAGGACATTTTAACAGCACTTTACAGATATTAATCATTCACTTTAGGGTGAAATTTATCGGTCTTAACGAGTTTACCGATAGAAATCTTGCATTGTGCTCGCAAGATTTTTTTTTTCAGTTTTTCAATCTTGATTTTTCAAAATTTTTGATGGAAAAGTAGCCATGCTACTGATGTAAAGTATGGCTACCTTTCTATGGAAAAAAATTCAGAAAATCGAGATTGAAAACTCGATCTCAAAATCTCAAAAAATCTTGTGAGATTTCACTCAGTAAACTCAGACCGAGAGCGGTCTCTCTCCCTGTGGAGCTTAAAGTCTAGTTTTACTAAGCAACCACACACATATTTGCTAAAGTCTAATTGATTTTCGTTTTGAAATCAAACAGGAAAAAAAAAAAAAAATTTTAAACGATGTCATTGCTAAATATCAATATCGCCAAAATATAACTATATCGATACAGTGGATCTTTGTTCCAATGATTTTATCATGACATTTACTAAAGTAGGTGTTTGTTTTTTCAGTCAATTTCAGCTACATTACATTTCGCCACTCTCTGGGTGTCGTTATTCATTATTTTCAATGGGCGCAGTGTGATTTTGGTTTCTAAGTTTTGTTTGTTGAAATGATATAGATAACATTATCGATATTTATATACATATGGATATCGATATTGAAAAGTTAACTTTTACATTTAAATTTACAGTTAAATCCATGAATGCTGTATAGCGTTAAGCGATATTGATACATTTACTGCATACTTAGCCGCAATATCATAAACATCGCAGCTTGATAAATAGCTAACAACAAAATGACCCAGATTCACCAAAGTAACAGCGATAACTGTCAAAAATGGCAATAATGAGGTTTTCAACCTTAGTAAATATGCCCACAGAAAGAAACACAGACTAATGCTAATTTAGTCAGGCTTAAATTAACCTAGTATATTTTTGACTGTGGGAGACAACTGGACTACCTGGAGAAGGTCCACACAGGTACAGCAAGCACATGTAGACTTCATGCAGATGAAGTCCAGGATAGGGCTGATCCCTGGGCCAGGTCCTACAAGATAACAGTGGAAAGCACTGATCTACCACACCGCCCTCTTAATATCAAGGTGTACTATTACTCCCAACTCCTCCATCTATTCTATCTCTTGCCCCCACCAGCTCATCTCCTTGTGGCTTGTGGTTTCTAACCTTTTCAATTTAATTATATGGTAATGCACTATATAGTGCCATTCTTTTTGCGCTTATTTCAGATTTCTATCTATACTGCCATTCGAGAATTGTGAATTTTCCTTACAAAGAAAATAAGCTGCATATTCACTTTTGGACTTTTTGATTTGGACTTTTTTATTTATTTGTTTATTAATGTATATATATATATATATATATATATATTGTTTGTTGTTGATGCATTCATTTTTCACCTTTGTTAGCACTGTGCCTCTCAATCACTTTATTCTATTCTATCTCTTGCCCCCACTTCTGTAGTGTACTATTACTCCTAACACCTCCGTCTATTCCATCTCTTGCCCCCACTTCTGTAGTGTACTATTACTCCCAACTCCTCCATCTATTCTATCTCTTGCCCCCACGTCTTTAGTGTACTGTTACTCCCAATTCCTCCATCTATTCTATCTCTTGCCCCCACTTCTGTACAGTAGTGTACTATTACTCCTAACACCTCCGTCTATTCTATCTCTTGCCCCCACTTCTGTAGTGTACTATTACTCCCAACTCCTTCATCTATTCTATCTCTTGCCCCCACTTCTGTAGTGTACTATTACTCCCAACTCCTCCATCTATTCTATCTCTTGCCCCCACTTCTGTACAGTAGTGTACTATTACTCCCAACACCTCCGTCTATTCTATCTCTTGCCCCCACGTCTTTAGTGTACTGTTACTCCCAACTCCTCCATCTATTCTATCTCTTGCCCCCACTTCTGTACAGTAGTGTACTATTACTCCTAACACCTCCGTCTATTCTATCTCTTGCCCCCACTTCTGTAGTGTACTATTACTCCCAACTCCTCCGTCTATTCTATCTCTCACCTCCACTTCTTTAGTACACTATTGCCCTCACCTCATAAGTCCATTTTTTCTCACCCCTACTTCTTTAGTGCACGATTACCCCCAGTTCATCAATCCATTCTAATCCTCAACTCCATTTTTTGTGCAGTTCATTTCATCTCTTACCCCATTCTTTAGTTAAATGTCCATTGCGTTTCTAACCTCTACTTCTGCAGTTTATTATTTCTGTCTTTATGTCTTCCTCTCAGCCAATCATTTTTCTCTCTCTTTCTTTGTCAGCCTCCCTACCTCATACTCTCACTCTTCCTCTCAGCCAATTATTTTTCTCTCTCTCTTTGTCAGCCTCCCTCCCTCATACTTGTGCTACAGTATCTTTCTCACTCTTTCCAGTTCCCAGCAAATTCTATCTCCCAGTACTATCCTGTAGGGCTGTAGGTTGTTATATGTATATTTTCACTCTTCCAACAGTCCTGTTCTGCACTTAATCTCTGCCTCACTTTCAGTACCTTCCATCTGCCAATCCTATATTATACTGTAGGGCTGTACAGTGGGGAAAAAAAATATTTAGTCAGTCACCAATAGTGCAAGTTCCACCGCTTAAAAAGATTAGAGACGTCTGTAATTTACATCATAGGTAGACCTCAACTATGAGAGACAAAATGAGAAAA
>WMED01007744.1:0-17415 GCA_019650415.1 Pipa parva
CATATAATACTACAGTACTCATCCATCTACTCATATAATACTACAGTATTCATACCTCTACTCATATAACACTACAGTACTTATCCCTCTACTCATATAATACTACAGTACTCATCCCTCTACTCATATAATACTACAGTATTCATCCTTCCTTCTCCCTGTCTCTATTTCCTTCCTTGTCCTGGCTCCATCCAATCTAGTGCTTAGCCTTAGTAGTACAGCATTCCTCTCTCAGGAAGTTGAAAGTCTGCTTTCTGTGAGAGAGGAACACTGTAGCGCTCAGGCCAAATGGTAGATTAGATGGAGCCGGTTCAGGAAGGAGGAAGGAGGAAGGCTAAGCACGGCTGCCAACCTCACAGACAAGTCCTGTTACCTGATATTGGCAGAAGGGCCTGGCCAATGATGTCCATGGGCCATAGTTTGCCCACTCCTTGTCTATACCCTGAAGATTTTTGTAATTTGAGGTATTTTGGCAAGTGCAGACAGAATGACTGTCTGCTTATATATACATACAGACAGACAGATAGATGAGTGCACTTTTGGACTGTGGACAAAAAAAAAGAAAACCTGAAACAGAGAACCACTTCTAGATGCCTGTCTACATTGTGCTGTTATAAGCATTTCGAGCTGTACTTGCATAGCACAACTTTTTAAAGGGTTTCAGCATTGCTGCGCACAGTTCTATTCAGGCTATTATTATTGTTATGGGTTCACTGAGCGTGTTACCACACAGATTTTGGCTTCACTTTTGGTTTTGTGGGAATCCCTGCTGAGTAACTGTGTTCCTAATGTGAAAATTAGAAAGACTGCGGTATTTTTATTTGGAGGAATTTGCTTATGCAACAGTCAGTAGGTGTTAGTTATGTTTCACTTAGCGAGCGCTATTCTCTCGGTGATGGATGTTGGAATATTTTTACCAGTAAAGGTTTAAAAAAATTCATTTTATGAAATGCAGAGATTCTTTCCAGTTGTAACATTTCTGTTTCTTTTAATAGCACACGCCCTGCCCATGTTCAGGGAGCCACGACAGAGGAGTACAAGGAAACAGCTAGAGAAAGATAGACTGGATCCAATGAAATCCCATAAACCAGAGCCACCAGTAGCTGGACCAGGTAATGGAACTTCCCCCACCCATCCACATTCTGAGAAGGAATTAACAAAAATGAGAAGTTTTTATGATATTTGTGTTTGTAAAATGAAAATATTCAGCCTTAAAAATGATGGCAGTGGGGCAGGACAGCTGCAGGTTTAGAAAGTATGAAATATTACCCAGGGTCCCACACTATGAATGATATTTATACTGGGCATTGAGGCAGTGGCACAGTTGAACAAATGTTGTTTTGCAAAAGTTAAAGGAGAACTAAAGTAAATACAGGTAGTCCTTGGGTTACGACGGCCTCGAGTTACGTCATTTCAGGGGTTACGACGCTTTATACGACACCTCGTTCCGACTTACACGGTTTTGTGACATAAGTCGAACTGCGTGCAACTACGTGTAGCAGCTGTAGTATAGAGGCCAGGACTGTACCCGGTACCCTGTTACACGAGGAAAACGAGTCTCCTGCACACCATAACACCCTTCATTATGGCTCCCAAACGTGTTAAGTGTTTGCAGTACAGTATTGTACACTGTTATTATGGTGTACAGTACTGTATGAACGTATGATCCGACTTACGTCGAAATTCAGTTTATGACGCCGCGTAAGAACGGATCAACGTCGTAAGTCGAGGAATACCTGTACCTGTAAATATCATATATACCAGTGTACAAGCACATGGAAACACTAAGAACTGGGTTACTGATATTTTTCAGACTAAATTTGTCACTGACATTTTCATATATCATAGAATTGCAACTGCTTTAAGAGAACTTCCCAGTAAAAACATAACATTTTCTAGTGAAACATCAAGGGGTTTATTCACTAAAGTCCAAATTGTTTGCATAGGTGCGAATTCGCCAGATAATGACAGTCACAATAGACTGCTACTGTCGCAGTCACATCTTTATAATGAGAATATTGTCGCAGTTGTGACTTTATTATGGGAAAGTTGTTGCAATCTTACCGTTAAAAAATTGTCGCTACTTTACAATGGGGAAATTGTTGCGGATTTACTATGGGAATTTGCTGTTTGTGAATTCGACAGTTGAATTCAAACCTTAGTGAATAACCCCCCCAAGACTCAAAGAAGACCTTGGATGACTAGTTTGATTCCTGGGATAAAATACTGGGGTGATGTGGTGTGATAGACCTATTGGCAGTTCTCTAGCAGGGGGTTATTGGCTAAAGTCCAAATTGTTGTGTAAGGGTGTGAATTCACCTCCTAAAGACAGTTGCAATACACTGCTACTGTTGCAGTTGCGTCTTTATAACAAGAATATTGTCCCAGTCACAACTTTACTATGGAAATATTGTCGCAGTTGCAACTTTAAAATTGTCGCGGACACGACTTTACAATGGAAAGTTTGTTTGGTTGCAGATTTGCTATGGGAATCCACTGTTTGAGAATTCAGCAGTCGAATTCTCACTTTAGTCAAGTACAGTGTTTTCACAAGTGGAATAGGCCTGGCAACAAGTAATGTGCTTTTGTTTTTTGGACATTTCTATGTAGATTTAAAAAAGGTCTACATTTATAAGGGCAAAATTTATTCTCTTTTTCTCTTTTCCGAGTTTAATAATCATGCGAACACCCTGAAGTTTCTCGTGGTAAGTATTGCGAGATTTGTTGCGATCAATACTTACTGAGAGAAACTTTTTCCATTTAATATACTGTATACTATATAGAAATATTCAGGGAAAGAGTAGCCATACTTTACATTAGTGTAGTATGGCTTTACATTAGTGTAGTATGGCTTTACTTTAGTGTAGCATGGCTTTACATTAGTGTAGTACGGATTTACATTAGTGTAGTACGGATTTACATTAGTGTAGTACGGCTTTACATTAGTGTAGCATGGCTTTACATTAGTGTAGTACGGCTCTACATTAGTGTAGTATGGCTTTACATTAGTGTAGTACGGCTTTACATTAGAGTTGTATGGATTTACATTAGTGTAGTATGGCTTTACATAAGAGTAGTATGGCTTTACATTAGTGTAGTATGGCTTTACGTTAGTGTAGTATGGCTTTACGTTAGTGTAGTACGGCTTTACGTTAGTGTAGTACGGCTTTACGTTAGTGTAGTATGGCTTTACGTTAGTGTAGTATGGCTTTACGTTAGTGTAGTATGGCTTTACATTAATGTAGTATAGCTTTACATTAGAGTAGTATGGCTTTACATTAGAGTAGTATGGCTTTACATTAGAGTAGTATGGCTACCCTTTCCATGGAAATATTCAGTGGAAAAATTTTCTCTCGGTAATTATTGATTGCAACAAATCTCACGATACTTACTGCGAGAAACTTCTGGTTAGCCATACTTTACATTAGTGTAGTATGGTTACCATTACATGGAAATATTCAATGGAAAATTTTTCTCTTGGTAAGTATTGATCGCACTAAATCTCACGATACTTAACGCGAGAAACTTCCAGGTATTCACCCAATTAAACTCAGAAAAGCCGAAACGGGATTTTCCGAGTTTAATCAATTTTGCCTGAATTTCTGTTAACAGGCACAGTTTCCGGCATATTAACACTGGGTCCATGCAGAAGCATGTAATCCAATTTCACTAGTAGCGTTGGGGTTAAAGTAAAAAGAAGACAATATCCAGTGAAGGGTGTACTTTAAAGAGCTTTAGGTCTATAGCATCATTGTGTGCTGTTTATATTAACTTTGCTTTTAGACATATTTTCCATTGTTTTACTCTGGTTTATTTCTTCTTGAAGTTAAGCACCTTTTCATACACTTTCCTTTCTGTGCATGCATTTCTGTCTCTCCCAATATGATCCTCACGCCTAGTAGGATTGCAAATATAATGTAAAGTCTGTTTTTTGCATTACAAACGCACAATTTCTTTTTCTTTATCTTATGCTTCTATTTGCACATTCTGGCTATTTACTATGGGAATTTGCTTAGACTAATTATTCTGCTTGTACTGGAGTGTAGTAGATGCCTACCATGCAAGGTCAGTGGGAATGGTAGTAAACTGTGCTTTGTAAATTGTATATTTCTATATTACTGTAATGCTGCTGGTGAAAAGACCATTAAAGGAACAGTCTGTCCAAAAATTTAAAAAAACACACATTTATTTATTTATGCTAATTATCATATTTTATTAAATATGATTTATTTTCAATTTTTAAAAAAAGTTAAAATTCTTACCTGTAAAGAAGTACTATACAGCACTTCCATGTTGTAAACTCCATCTTCAGACACTGCCGGCGACTTTACGGCGTCCGATCCTGCTCAGAAGCACTCTCCAGCCAAGCTCCTAGTGAAGCCCCACATTGGCACTTCCTAGAAATCTCATGGAGACCGTGCACGTGATCAATGCATCCTCCCTGGATTACATGCATGCTCTCCCATGTGACTTATAGGAAACGCCAATGCGGGGCTTCACTAGGAGCGCGGCTGAAGAGGAAAGAGCCTCTGAGAGAAATTGGATGCCATAGAGTCACCGGCAGTGTCCAAGATTGGTACCCATGACCATGCAAATGTTATTAAGAGGTGTTAAATATCTTTTGCATTTTTAGATTTAGGCCTGATAAAGCAACACTAGATTGCTATCAAAGTTATAAATACTGATATGTTAAAACCGAATTGAATATCTGTAAGCTGACTTTCAGTGACAAGTCTATGTTCTGGTAATATATGTATATTGTCATACTGGATCCCCATTATAACACCTGTGATCTCACCCCTTCTCTTATTAGATTTTGCTCTTTGGTGTCCGATTAGTTGCAAGTACACTGTACGATAATGGCGTGTGACTCTTGCAACTGGAAACTATTTTGACATAAATTATACAATATTCTTGCAATATATTATAATTTTATAATTTGAGAAACATGTGCTCCTGACCTGTGGTCCTTTAAAACTGAAATCATATTCTCATCTCCAGCCCTAAGCTTGCCCTCATCAAGTCATATTTAGAGGCCTTTCGTAATCATACACAGGTGAGTTAATCTATTTCATTAGAAACATTTCCACTGAGAGGTCTTCAAAATATGACCTGTTGGTGGTACTTGACGACTGGAGGTGGAAAACTCTATTTTGTATGGTAAATGCATTTATGATGAATTACAGTCAAATTGCAATATTCAGAGACCACCACATGATAACACAGGGCTGTGAAAACTGATCCCATTGTTTATTCCCTGCTCGGGGAGTTCCCCTACATTTTGTGTATTCTAGAAACTGAGAAACAACCCCTGGAGGGATGTTACCCTTGTCTATCTAAGTATGTCAGCATGCATTTATCTGCATGCTAATATGTTTCAATGAGTTCATTGTGCAGGCCTTTATTAGTATGTAGGGCTATTTAAAGGGATACTCCGGCCAAAATTGAAAAAAATGCATGTGTTAGTAAATACGAATTACTAACTTTTATTAAATGCATTTTATTTTCAATTTTGGCCCTAAAATGAAATATCTTACCTGTTTAGAAGCACTTCTGTGTTTAGTATTCCATCTTCATCTGTGCCTCCGACTCTAAGGTGTCCTGGAGCTGAAACGCGTTCTTCTCCCTTTCAGTGTGCAGCCCGGCACCAGCATCTCCTAATAGTCACATGGGAGAGCGGCGCATCATCAACCTGTCTCCCCTTGATGATGCGCTGCTCTCCCATGTGACTATTAGGAGATGCCGGCGCCGGGCTGCACACCGAAAGGAGAAGATCGCGGCTGCGAAGAGATTCATCTCGAGGACACCTTAGAGACGGCGGCACAGATGAAGATGGAATCCTAAACACAGAAGTGCTTCTAAACAGGTAAAATATTTCATTTTAGGGGCAAAATTGAAAATAAAATGCATTTAATAAAAGTTAGTAATTTGTATTTTGCTAACACATGCATTTTTTTCAATTTTTTTCCCAGACTGTTCCTTTAAGTAGTGGATGCAAGTTTGTTCTAATATGCATAACTGAATAAGTGAGTGGGGAAATTGAGATTCAGTACTGCCAAAGGATAAGTGTAAAATGAACCCACATTTCTCATTGCCTTAAAAACCTAATGACTGTAAAACCAGGAGCAATTTTTCCTACATTTTTCAACTGAAATGGGGTTGAAGTTATCGTCCTTTAGAGGAAGAACTAAAATCTCCTAATAAATCAGATTTTTTTAAATTTAGTATACATGCCAGCAGCACAATAAACCCACAGTCTTTCCCTTCCAAGCCCTCTACATGATTATTTCAACTTCTTTTGCATGCATTATTTCATTAGTACATTGCAGCCTTTGTAGCATTTCTGCTGCATCTCCCTGCTAAGAAAGCTGGTGTCCTGGGCATTGGCTTCTTAAAGAGCATGTGTAAAAACCAGTAAATACTCAAGTTTCTGTAATTATTCTATTGGTTTTTGCTGGCCTAAGCTTGGTTGCACTTATAGCAGTGTGTGTGTGTGTGATCCCATAGAAATAGAGTTGGTTTATGCTAGAGTTAACTTGGGTTTTTCTGCATTCCACTGAAGTGAGTCTGCTGCTTCTGATACCAGTGGTGTACCATCTGGCCGACATGGTCCCTGAACTTATATCTGGCAATATCCATTCATCCTGGCTCACAGCACTTCTCTGGGAGGCTGAGCAGCTTGTTTTTCTGAATGTATTCAGCAACCCTACTTAGCTCTAAGCAAGCATGAATTATGGGAGCAATATGCTGTGCATTTATTGTACTATGCATGATGAGGCACTGTTTACAGGTGTTATAGAGGTCTATCCTGACAGCTTTCTTGCAGCAATTTAAGGCCCAGTACATGTATGTTCCTCTAAGTATAGTGTGCACTCTTGGTTAAATTTAACATATGTAGCAGAGTTGCTGCCACACATATGAAAAGTTAGCTTCAACATGCTTCGCTTCTGCTACTGGCAAGCTTACAGCATCCACCCTGAACTCTGGAAAAACTCAGATTGAAGATCATTGTTTTGCAACGTCTGCAATTCAGTTTCTTGTTTCCCGCAAATTGTATTAGTTTAAAGGAGAACCAAAGGTATAAAACAAAAAAGACTTATTAAAAAACTTAGCTTATATAGAGATAAATTGCTACAGTCACAGCATGAGCTGTGCTGTAATTACCCAGCACCCGATCTTCTTCTTAGCGCGCAGGCTGACAGAGAAGCCAGTGCGAAGCTCCTCTGACTTGGTTCACCGCCAGCGAAAAATGGTTGAAACGTCATCATGTTCATTGTGGGGGCCAATGAGTACGCTCCCTGCAATGAGAGTGATGATGTGTGAGGTCGTTGAACCAAGTGGGAAGAGTTTCGCGCTGGCTTCTCTGTCAGTCTGTGCTGTGAACAAGCATCGGGTGCCGGATAATTACAGCGCAGCTCATGCTGTGACTGTAGCGATTCATCTCTATATCCGGTAAGGTTTTTAATAATTCTTTTTTTGTTTTATACCTTTAGGTCCCCTTTAAATCACCTGATGGGAATGAGCCTTAGTATTGGGAAGATTGAAAAAGAGTTAATGGACTCAGATTGGCGCTGCGATGTACACATGCCTACTTCATCTGAAATCATGATGCCTTGGGCATGAGGAATATGCAGGTGCCAGTTTTGTCCTCGGAAATGCTTGTTTTACTTAAATTTACTAAAAGCAAAGCATAATAGTAGGGGAAAATTGACTGTATTTTAATCAGATGCATATTTCATATTTTAGTTAAGGTAATTATGCACAATAATTATTTAAGGGAAAAGATTATTCTGCACACAGCTCATTTATCTGAGCCATTTGTAACTGCAGCTTTGGGAAGAATCTGTTCCTTTCACTTACTGGTGGAGGTCAGCCATTGGTGGAATGTGCGCCTGACTGTACTAAGCAATATATTTTAAACAACCATTCCTTACATTTAAGTATCCCTGCCGTATTTACATGTTTGTTTTTGATTTTTCTTTTGTTTGTTTTTCTTTTTTTTTTTCTGGGGGGATTTCAGTTTTTAAATACGGAGTTTACCTTGACCCCAGACTCAATGCACAATTTGGCAGAACGTGCTTTCACTACCAAAACAGACACGTAATTCTATCCAGGCAGGAACATTTGATGCCAAGTGCCACCGTATCACAGGGGAAGCAAGTGTTCAAAAGAATGCCTTAATAGAGATGTCTGTAATTGCTAATCTATGAATAGCCACATAGCTGCCGTGAGGCGTTTGGAATCTGTAGACCACTGGAGTCAGACACTTCTACATATCTACATATCCTTTTTATTCTGGCCGGAGTCCAGACAAAATAAAATAATATTTTTGTTTGTTGTTTATTTTTTTGTTTGGTTTGTTTGTTTTATAGAGGCTTATAATATACTGGTGTGTGTATTTTAGTTTTGAAGCATCTTTATATTTAAGCATTTTATAATAAGCAATAGTCAGAGTTTTACTATATTAGACAACAAGTACGTAAATTTGTTGCACTTCATAAGTAAAATTGTACGTACATGCACGCAAGTGCTAATGTACAATGAGGTAAGTGGTAATTCCAGTATAATTGATGTCATTTCTAAAGCATTTGCACAAATTGTAACATATGAGCGAATAAATAAACCTTTAGAGACGGTTTCCGCCATTGCAGTAGAAGGCTTGATTTCGACATTCCTCGACTTAGAGAATTTCATTATTCTAGGTCGTGGTGGTCGTGTGGGGACACATGGAGGAACTTTGTCATCGTTCATCGTGAAGAACATTGCTCTAGATAAGACAGATGACAGCAACCCTAGGGAAGCTATACTCCGTCATGCAGAAGACGCAGAACAAAATCCCTACTGGGTTGCACCTGCATATTCCAGGTAAGGCAGCAGATTCACAGCAATTAAATGTTATGACACCAAAATATTTAAGCGAATAAAAATGTAACATTTTCTTACATTTTGTCAGGCTTCCGGGGGCCAGTCAATAATGTGTATTGTCTAAAGTTCATTTTAAATTTTAAAGCAATGTCACTGGCGGGTGAGTCCTAGAACTGAATGGGTCCTTTTCTTTTTACAGTGTTTATATTTAGTGGAGACTCCTCCTCCTCCCATATGTTACTCCTCCTCCCAGATGTGGCTCCTCCTTTCAGATTTGCAGCTGTAGAATTCCCAAGTGATTCTTTGTAGCAGCAAGATAGCTTTATAGCAAACGCTCAGCATTTCTATGTAGCAGAACCATTAAGCAGTTGACTAATTCAAAGTAGATCACTTAAGATATAGCCTACACCAGTGATTTTCAACCGGGGTTCCGTGGAACCCAAGGGTTCCTCAAGGACAAGCCAGGGGTTCCGTGACATACACTACATACAGATTCCAATCACTGTCAGGCAATACTAAGGTCAGCGATGGGGACCATATCCCTATTAACCTGCCTACCTGCACGCAGCACGTAGTGTACATACTGCGTGCAGGTTAGCCGGGATACGGTCCTGATCACTGTCAGACAATACCGACATCAGCTTCATCAAACTTACTAATAAATAGTATAACCATATAGTGCGCATGCACTACATTGTAATGCATGCGCACTATGTGGTTATACTATTTCCGTTTCCATTCCAAAAAAATTTCTGTAGGGGTTCCGCCAGAAATCTGACAACACCAAAGGGTTCCCCTGAAGAGAAAAGGTTGAAAAACACTGGCCTACACACATAGGGTAACTCGGCTTTGTCCTAGCAGAGAAATGTCTGTAATGATTAGGGGAGAAGGTTTGTTGCAAGAGACATGGTGTAACCAGACATCCAGGACTCTGGGAATCATAAGTCTTTTTCGTGTGCACACCATTATATTTTATTGCAAGAGGTCTCACAGAAATGGAAACTATTGCTTGTGGCATAAAGCAGAAATGCAGAATTGGGCTGAGTAATGTACTTTTAAAAATAAAGAAAAAAAGTATTTGGTTTCCTATTCCATTGGTGGTATAACTTCTGTTCTGCCTGCTAAAGTAGATGTGCTGCTAATTGTATCATTCTGCTTTTTTACTGTACAGTAATACTGTTGGTTTGTGAGTACTTGCCTTTATGTAAGAGATCACACCATTAAAAAGGTACATGATCAGCCTGCTTTTTATTTCCCAAGTTGGATGGGTGTGGCTAAAAAATGATTGACATTATAGCTCCTCCAATCAGATCACTGCTAGATTGTGATTTAAGGGATTTGATTGGAGGAGCTATAATGTCAATTGTCATTTAGCCCCTCCCAACCCAAGAAAAGGCAGACAGACAGGGAAGATGACAGAGAGAAACGCTGTATAAAGGCACACTTTTTTTAATACACATATTAACAAAACGTTTATTTCATTAGTAGAACCTAATTTAGTATCAGTTTTGAGGTGACAGCTGCACTTTAAAGGAACAGGAAAAGAAATACTAAAAAAAACTAAAAATTCCTATTTGGATTGGTTTAGCAGTTATTTAAATACAGCAATTGTAAAAATGTTATCTTTGAAGTTAAATTCATGCTTTGTGTCTGTTTTTATCTTTATAGCAGCCATGTTGCTAAACAGACTACACCCTGTTCCATTGTTTTCTATGATGCTTTATTCAAGTGTGCCCTAAAGCTAAATATTTTACTTTCTAGACACGATATCATTTTTGGGAGCACCGATTGAATATACAGTATAGTAACTATAAATGCAATCTGAGGCATTTTTATTTTTTTGGTGCTACTGGTCTTTTAAATAGCACAAATTCAGGAAGTGACCGTAAAACCTTCTAGAAATCATTCAGCAGTTTTTAATCACAATGAAATCAGTGAAGGCAAATCGCACATGTATGAATATTAATAGATTCTAGGGACAGCTCAACAAGCCAACTGTTGTATATTTGTCATTCATGCTGTGGTATGATTATTAATAACAATGAATAGCAAGCACTTAGCTTTACGTAATTCTGTAGAAATAACTGCCTGATAGGGTTTTTATTGACACACAGCAGGGGTAGGGAAACCACGGATCTGGGGCCACACGTGGCTCTTCAGCTTCCTTGCTGTGGCTCCCTTCTTCCTTGATTGACAAATGAAAGAAAAAGAATAAAGGATATTTATCGACATAATTTTGATATATATATAATTTTAATTTCTTTATTGTTTTCTTCTGTTTATTGTATTCTGATGTTATAACAGGTAAAATTAAAAAAAAAAAAAAAAAAAAAGATTAAAACTTTTAAAAGTTTCTAAGCTGTTATGTTTTGAGGTTCCAGACTACTTTTCTTTAGTGGAAAAGGGGGCAAAATGGCTCTTTTGATATTAAAGTTTGCCGACCCCCGACACACAGTAAAGTGCTGCATAAGATATCAGCGCTATATACAGTAAATCAAACAATACAATACAGGGAGTAGACTCAATCCAGATGACATAAACCATACCAAAAAGCTGAATGTGTAAAATGAATATCTTTTATTTTAAAAAATGAAATGGTATTGGGCAGATCATATTGATTAAATGGAGACTATAGTCAGATTACATCTTTACATATGCAGTACTATACCTTAGTGAGAAGCATTTCTCCCCAGTAGTTGTTTCATGTGACGCAGAATGATTGAGTAGGCAGCACTGATAAACTCCCGCACCAGGAAATGTTTGTGACGCGTACTGGCCAGTTTTCCATGAAAAGGTACCTCCCCTGGACATTTTTACCCTACTTACTACTTAGCACATGTGCACAAGTCAGCTTTCCCTCTGTAATCTCCTGCATTCCAACTTAATTTATGCGGCCAAAAGGTCAGCACACTGCTTAACCAATAGCAGTTAGGCAGCTTTTTCTTCTCATGTCGCCCGACTTGCAGAACAGAAAGAGGAGGGGGAGGAAAATGTCAGCTTTCAGGATAACTAATTAATTTAAATAAACGGCAAGTATTATTTCTTCCCTAAATGTTTCAAAGCCCGGCAACAGGAAGTACATTTACAACCCGACAAACAGAAGCCCACGAACTACAGGGGAACAATTCACTTTTCTCTTATTTTTTTCTGATGAATAAACGGCAGATGTTTCAGGGGGATGAACCTCCCTTTATTGGTGCAATACATACTAAGCCAATTAAAATCCTTATATTAAAAAATAAGGTGGGCAACATTTCTTAAATTCAAGCATGAGGTTGGCAGTCATCATCACCATATGCTGTTAATGTAGAGCAAAATCACTTCTTTGGATTTCAATATTTTGAAACCCAAGTCTTATGTTTCACACTAAAACAAAGGATTTTGGTCCCGGCGAACCCTGGAGCTTAGGACCGCCCCACTTAATCTTAGGACCAGTAAACATCTATCCATTAGGGGAGCCACTTTCAGCCTATCTGTATAGCTCACGCATGTTCTGATGATTGCTGTGACCAGTGCACACAAGAAGAGGTGTTCCTAAGACAATGGATTATAAATATATATACAGTATATATATATATATATCTTTCACCAGTATAGGGAACTTGCATGGAGTTTGGTCTTTACATTTCTGTGTAAGTGCCTAGAATAGAACGTTCTGATATATTATTAAAATTTTAGTGAGAGAGAACTAAAATATCAACAGTTCTATTGGTCTGGTAACACTGCTACTGGCCCCATATTTTAGTAGTTAAAAGGCATTTCCATTTATAATGTCACTAGCTTATTCCCTTTCCTGGCTTTTCAGTATTGAAATTCTTGGAACTGAAGAAATTAATCAAACTGGATCAGTGCTTTGTTTCACCGACTGACCCTAGCAACTTCCTGTTCCTTAAAAATGCTGATCTGTGCCGTGTTCCAGGAGGATCTCTCATCCTAAGTTTGACAGGGCTGGAAGGGTTAAGTCAAATTTTCTAAATTTGCCACAAAAATTAAGCAGTTTGGCCCAACACAAATTGGCTGCTGTTTGGCACAATTTCAAGATGTTCTGCAGCATCTTGCATACACGCTTCTCTGAGGATCGCTGCTGGCAAAATCTTCTTTAGGATGTTCCTAAACGATGCATTTAAATTAGGAATTTGCCAACCACATGTGGTAAGGCTATTTCAGGTCACGTAAAAACTTACCAGGCGCTGGATCAAATGAATGATTTCCAGCGCATGTTAAAAGACAATTGACGACATAGCACCGCTTCATCAGTGAAAGGGTTAACTTATGCATTCAAGTGGGAATATCTGTTTAGTCACATTTAACATGGATGACAATAGCTGTCAAGCTCCCACACTGTTAACCATTGTTCAGCCTGGCTCATATATACAAATATAGGTTTATGTATCGCCTTCTGTGTAAGGTAATAGTGTTTTAGCCCTACGCTGTGACCACTTCAAGGTCGGGTTTTCCTCCCCTCCGGCTACAACTAAGAAGAAACTGTAATGCAATCATCCGAAGTGCGGCACGTTGACCCTTCTGAAATAGCTGGCTATTAAATCTTTCATGACTGTAACATTGCAGGTGTCATGTATGTAACCTAATATGTCAAGTATGAAATGCTGGAGATGAAACTAAATTACCTTTGTGGTGTGGCTTCTGGGGATGGAATCTTCTACATCTTCTAAGGCAAAATTACCCAGAAGCGACAGGTGTTTTGCACAAGACTAAGTTCAGCGTGTTTGGTTTGTTTTTGAATTTTTGAATTTTTCTCAGCTCACGTTCCTAATCGTGTATGAAACACCCCATCGTGTATGAAATATTTGAGGAGAAACTGTAGGATAAAGTTCAGCGAGACTATGTGAATTTATGTATTACTCCCTTTACAGGGACAAAAAACAGGTATGGAGACTTCAAAGATTCCAGGCCCATATTGAAATTGTCCTTTAATGTACATAGACTGGGGCTTATTCATCAAAGTGAGAATTTGACTGTTGGAGTGAATTCTCGTCAATTTGGGTGACTGCGCTCCAATATTCATGGAATTCTCTGCTCCTTATTTACTAAACAGGATTCCCATAGAATCCGTATCAGTAGCCATCTTGTGTAGTGTGGCGCAGTCTGTCGGACAGTAGGAGCCCTACCATCAGTCCCCTAATTCGCCATTTCAATCTGGTGAAGCGAAACTGACAAATGCGACACAATTCTCCTTGTGAAATTCGCTGCTGCAACAAACTCGGACGCTTGATGAATAAGGCGAATTACTCAAACAAGCGAAGCGATACAAATAGCTCTGTAAGTCTGCGACTGTCAGAAGTGTCCAAATCGGTCACAAATTCTTCACATCACAGTTTGTCAAGTATATTGTGTTTATATTGCACACATGTGCTCTTGTCATCTGAAAATGCCAGTCAGTGCATTAAACGCCCTACAAAATCCATCTCTATCATGCTGTTTAAATCCCAGGATGAAGAAATAGACTGGTCGGTATGCTCAAT
The DNA here is from genome assembly GCA_019650415.1 of Pipa parva. NCBI lineage: Eukaryota > Metazoa > Chordata > Amphibia > Anura > Pipidae > Pipa > Pipa parva. The sequence goes on from WMED01007744.1 coordinate 14,349, forward strand.
CCCATGGGTAGTCCATGTTGTGAAAAACTATGATTAAGTGCCCTAATGCACGAAACGCGTTAGGGGGGGCCACTATCTGCTTTTAATTGTATGTGGATTTACTTCATGTATCCTGCTTTTACTGCTAATTAAATAAATTTTTGTTTTTAACCATTGGGAGTGCCGGAACCCCTTTTCTACTGTTTAAATCCCAAAAGAGTGGGGGCCAGTAGCGGCTCTGGCCCTATTGGTGCCCTAGGCAACCCCCCACCCAGTGCCGCCCCCATGTCCCGCACTGCCCCGTGCCACCCCCCTTGCTCCGTTCCACCCCCCCTTGCCCCGCAGACCCCACTGACCTCCAACACCGCCGTCCAGCCGCAGCTCAACTTTAGATCTCCCAACTGGCAGCCGCGGCTGTACTTCACATCTCCCGACAAGTAGCCACGGCTGCCAATTGGGAGATCTAAAGTTGAGCTGCGGCTGCACGTAACCTCTCCCATAAAGCAGCTGGCACTTATCACACTGTAAAAAAAAAAATGCAAGGGGGCGCCCCCCTGGGCAGGCGGCGCTCCTAGCATTTTCCTATACTGCCTAATGGCAGAGCCGGCACTGGTGGGGGCATTTATAATCTTTCCAGAAGGATATTTGTGATATGTTATAATTACAGATGTACGCTGAGATTGCAGTTGAGGACTCTAGTGTTTATGTTAGATTAGTTATTACACAAAGAGATTATGGAGTCTTTATTTGTCTGTGTCTTTATATTTTTTATTTCAATACTACCTGCCATATAGCTCCCCTACACGGGTAATCATATCGGGCTGTCTGTAAATTCCAGTGTAAAACAGTGCCCTTCAATGGTCAAGTTATTACGGAAGTAGTAGGATGCTGGCTTGGCAAAAGTGAGTAATATCTTTTGAACAAAGCAGTTCGCCCCCGTGGAAACACTAATGTTTTACTAAGCAGTAAAGCTGTTATTTTATTGTCTGTTAATGTTAAGTATAGTTTCCCTAGTCCTAGTTGGGTTTCCATACTAAGATTATCTCAAGTTCCCATCACTCTTTAAATTGAATTTTTGTATGGCTGCCATTACCTGCTCCTGCAGAAAAGTTCACCCCAGGGCACATTTTTTGGTAACCATTAAAACACTGGTAAAATTGTTGCAATCTGCACTATTTTACTAAAGCAAGTTGTTCTGTTTTCTATAAATTGTATGCTTGTTGGCTTGAAATTGGTACAATATATTGTTATGTCAAAGAGCTAATTGTAACTGGGGCAGGACCAAGTGGTAGGCAATATGGGGGGGGGGGGTGCTGTTTTGGTGTCTGCTCCCTCCTTTCACCTGTCCCTGCTCAACTCCTCCCTGTCCTGGATTAGCGGTATAGCAGTTCTCTACTATGCTACCTCTCACTTCCATTCAGCTGAGCTGCACAGGAAGTTAAAGGTAGTGCTTTGGAGAGAACTGCTATAATATTAAGTGCTACTGAAGACTGAAAGTCGGAACAGAGAATAGGTCAGCAAGGATGGGAACAGAGGGGGCACACACCAAGGCAGCACTCCCTTCTCCTTCAGAGAGCAGCACAATATGGAGTATGGAGGGAGGTATGGGGGTTGTGGAGCAGCACAATATGGGAGGAGGTGTGGGGCAACACAGTATGGGAGGGGTGTGGGGCTGCATAATATGGGAAATGGGGGTGTTGTGGGGTAGCACAATATGGAGAAAGGGTGAGTGATAGAAAGGAACTTTTTTTTGCCTATTTATAAAGTTGAATTTATTCAGCCAAATGTGTTCACCTGCTTTAGGTTGGCAAACACCCATTAGTCTCTATGGAGTTGGTCACAATATGAAATGGAAGGGGGGACTCTTTGAAAAACACTGAACAGTGTGCCGGTTTTAACTGGTCAGTATTTTACAATATACATCTTTACCAGTTTATTTTTTGTGCTATATAGATAAGGAGGCATCAAAAAGTTAATCAAATTGAAAAATAATGTTTAAAAGCACAGAAAAATGCCAAAAAGAATGGAAAAGGTCAAAGTGGGATTTCTAGATTATCCTCCTTCATATGGGCAATGTCAATTTTTATTCAGCCAATCAATCCGCTTTTGAGTTCATAATGCATGGCACATTCTGGTTCAGCCCGTGCATATATACGCCCTTATATTCTCATCTAGGATATTATCTTACCAATTGTATGTATGTATGTATCATTTTATTTATAAAGCACCACAAATTTACGCAGCGCTGTACAATTCAGCGATACACGTACAATATAAACAAGGGAAAAGTGCATAAAACAATACAAGTAAAATATCGCAAGGATACATCAAATTAAGTGCCAGGTTGTGATTGACACAAGAGGTTGGAGGTCCCTGCCCCAAGGAGCTTACAATCTAAGTGAATGGAGTTAATGGTTTCACAAAGCTGCCTCAACATTATGCTCCAGATAGGGTAGCCACCTACTATATCCCTTCACAAACATGCTTGACTGATAATAAGGTTTTTCCTAATATCCCAGAGCAATTACACATACTGTATTTTGCTTCATGAATATTCACCGCCGAGAACCTGGTTAATTTAGTGTCGTTTCTATTCATCTGCCAGGCTCTTTCTTAGGAGCCAACTCTATCAAATACAAATAATGCGACAGAAGTAAAAGCAAGTGATTAAAATGCATTATGATTCGATCACACAGCGTACGCCAGAAACTCTCCAAGCCACACCACATAACAAATGCACATAATAATACCATGTTTTTAAGCATTACAGGAGTTCATAGTATGAAGTGCACCGGAGCATTTCATGGCTTCATTTACCCTTGAAATATTTGTTGGCTGCCAAGAATCCTGTGGTTAAATTTGTACATTGCTGAAATACTGCACGGAATTAAGAAATGTGGTTAGAGACAGCACACATTCTCATTTACCAATGAGAGAACTCCAGCATTTCATTCAATAAAAGAAGCTGGTCTTAAAAACTGAGCAGCTTCTCTTACCAAAGGTAGTCTCTAACAGTTGTTCAGTTTTATATATATACTGTGTATATACACTCACCGGCCACTTTATTAGGTACACCTGTCCAACTGCT
>WMED01007745.1:0-17414 GCA_019650415.1 Pipa parva
TTTTGCGAGGTGAATCAAAGCATCGCAAGGTGAGTTCGCACCTTGCTGAATTACCCCCTGAATTGTTGAGACTGAACAGCTAAGCATGAACCAAAATAATGAAAGCAAACATCTAAAGGTTTGATAAGAGCTTCTAGAGATGGATTATCTTTGTCCCTGTTGATACATTCCCCCTTCACCTCCATTTTTTTTATCAAAGAAGCTGTGATTAGCAGCTTTCATGATGGTGCATATCACTTGGGCTCTGGACTGATCCACACAAACAGGTTTGTTTAATGGACTTTGTCTTTGAAAGTTACTGTTTAAAAAATGGAAAACTAAAGAAAAAAAACTGCTCAATTTGATATGCCCTTCTTACCTTGAATATCCAATAATGACATTAGATTGACGATTGTTCACATCCCATTTCATCTCACCAGCTTTGTAAAGCATCAGAATATATGAGCTGTATCCATCTGTGGTCAGCACAGCTTGGTATGTATTAGTCTAAAGTAGAAAGCACAGAATTGCATCAACAAGAAAAATATCTTTCTACCAGTTCACAAAATGAACAGCTTATGGTCATTGAATTAACATGATTGCACTAGTCACCTGAGTAACATTGACTTTAGCTGGATATGCAGGTGCTTGTTCCCATGTAATCTTCAAGATCCACTGGGCAGTGAATGTTTTCTGTACATACTGACTCAACATGTTTTCTACAGCTTTGAATATATTATTGTTTCCCATGCTGTTGCTATTCCTTGTGTATTCCTGTTTTAAGATTTAAAAAGCGAAACATGTCACTAGTTAAGATGTCAAACACAGCAATTGTTTAACAACATAGTGGATATTGTATCTACACCAAATAAATTCACCACATTCCAGCATCAGAAGCACATAGTTAACAAGCTGTAATGGTTACGCTGCATTATGTGTTTAGTGACTGGTAAGTTTACTAGTGACAAATGACATAGAAACAATTCATATTCACTTTGTGAAGTGTTTGAAAATGCAACTACATGTTTACTAAACAACTATATGTTTACTTTCAAGTAGAACACTTGTGCTGATAGTCAAGTGAATGGGGCATATTGCTCACAAACACATAGGGGATTATAGATAAAAAGTCCAACATTTGGGGATTGATCTGAATTTGTGTCCATTTGCCACTTCTCCAACTCCACTTGTTCATCGTTGGGATGTGGAAAATTTGCAACCAACTCAACCCCTTACAACAGTTGTTGACTTACAGAGCTCTTCAAATTAAATATTGTGAAAAAGTGACAACATGAACTAGGGATAAAATGATATAGAAAGGGATATAATATTCACAATACACAGTAGGAGATTTTAAGGATGACATCACTTCACATCACTGCAGGACAACGCATCAATGCAAGAATTTGCCTCTGATGCTGTTCACTTTTTTTGCTATGAGAATCCATTGATAAGTGAATAAGAAAGAGTGAATTCACAGCTATCATAGTAATGTAAAGTCATGGGAATTCACTTCAGCAGCTGAATTTGAACTTTCATGAATAAGTCCTGATATCGTGTATGATTACCCTAATGCTGTGTATAGACACTGCAATTCAACTGTTCAAATCAACTGCCAAATGATCGGATCATCATCAAATCAAACACAGACACAATAGATAACCTTGGATGATGTTTGCAGAACACTCATTGGGACAGTGGTATATAGTCTTCGGCTGCATGTCCCCTCCAATGCAGGTCATCAGAAGACTAGATTTACCATTCTGACTGTTAAAAAGTCAGCCAGCATTTAGCTTTTATAGTATACAAGATAAAATCTTTCCCAGATTAAATTGTTCCATTTATATCTCCATGTTTTATGTTACAAATCTGCTTATTTTCCATCTACAATACTCATATGCATGATCCAATACAAATACATTGTTTAGTCAGCTCCTTTATGGAATACACGCACAATTCATGCCTGATTTACTTATACTTTAGCAAACAGCATTAGCAATGTTTGTGCACATAGCACACATCTCGCTACTATGATAGTGTACATTTAATTTGACTACTAAAGTACTAAAGGATTTACAAACAAATCCATGCATAGGTTTAAACAAACCTGATAATATGTGGTGCCAACATTTCTTGAGAAATCTGCATCATCCCAAAATACAGCAACCATGGCCACTGGGTAGTTTGAAGGGAATCCACCATTTGGTGGGTTGGTGTAGGAAAAGATGTTATTCTTCGATGATGGGAAGATGATCTGACCATTGTCAGTGTACTAGAAGAAAAACAGAGAAAATGTATTTTTCATTTATGTTACATACAATAGTCCATGGAAGCAAATAGGATTTGTAAAACTTAATTTATACTCACATATATATATTTCCTTAGCGTATTGCCAAATGGAAAACCTATTTGTGGCTGAAACAGCGGTGAAGTAAAATCTGTTGTTCTTCTCACAAATTCAGTATCTCCGACACTTTTCCCATAAGCAAATAAGAGCACAGCTGGGGCAGAAATGTAGAGTTAGAAAACATCTCAAACAGTAAAATGACTTTTGCCATCTGCTTATGGTGAGCTTTAGCTTCTAATAACAAGAACAGTAACTTATACACATTTTATTCTTTGCTTGCCAGGGGAAAATCTATTCTCCTGTCCGACTGCATTCTAAATAGTTATATACAGTATCTCTACTGGCAGTGCCGGCTCTGCCATTAAGCAGAGTAGACAAATGCTAGGGGCGCCGCCTGCCCAGGGGGGCGCCCCTAGAATTTTTTTTTTATATATATATTGTGCCAGGCCGGCTGGAGGTTTGTGTCGTGGTGGGGGGGGTGCACTGGGATGGGAGGGGGGGGGGCACCTATGGTGCCGATAGGGCCAGAACCGGCTCTGTCTACCAGATATTACTATTTAATATCCATATGTGGGCCTGATTTCCATTTTGACTTATACATATTTGCAAAGAATACATTTCGATATTAACAATATACAATTAAATATTTAGAAAGTGCAAGAGAGGAACAATTGTGCACACCAAATACTGAATCCCGGTTCTCTTCAGAATGGCATCTAAATGACATAAAAAGCAGACGTCTTTCTTCCTCTACATTAAGATCTTTATAACATCTGGTGAAGGAATTATAAGGGGACATTATATCCCCATTTTCATCAAGATTCATAATACAAGTTTATGAACACTGAAGGTAATGTTGGTAGCAGAAAGCTCCAACAATACAACACTATAAAATGTAGAGAATAAACTTTGATAATACAGAATAAAATTTCCATTCTAATCTCTCTTAGAAATGGTTTGACCTGTAAATACATTCCCTTGAGTCCGCAGTGCATGTTTTCTTGCATCTAATTGGACTTTGCGTTATGTCTGCACAATCCACTGCAGGTGCACAGAACATTCTAATCAGCACAGATGAATAAAAAAAACTTTGAAATGGAAGAATTTTATTATTATTTTATTGGATATGTTCTATAAAATGTTTGCAAGCTCTAGAGACAACTCAGTTACAGACATGGTAAATTCAGATGTTTTGTGTTATGGTGATTCCAGGTTAGCTAGTGCTAAAAACACTGGTGAAACATAATTGCTGTGTTACAGGAAAGGGGGATAGGGAAGGGGGATTTCTCCTCCATAGCATATGACAGCTCCATAGCCTGCTTATGCAATACACATCAGAATGCTTCATCTTTCCTCAGCCACTGGAGAAAATTACAGGTTTAGGCTTACCAATTTTGCAGAATAGTCATAGCAATTAAAGAAAAAACAAGCACTTTCTGCAGAGGCTCTTAGGTAATCCTAGCAGCATCTCAGTCAAGGACTATGCTTATTAACTGAGCATTTAAAATTCACTTTATCTTGCTTCAGGAAACAGTGTATGGCAGCTCTGAGAAACTGAAAGATTGGAAAAAATCAGCCTAAGAAAGCTCAGAGTCAAAAGCTGCTTAGTAATCCGAATGCTGCACACAAGTAGCAAACTACACACAAGTAACAGGAGGAGGGGCTAGGATTAGCTGCTCCAAGTACTTTTTTTCATCTATTGCTATGACTATTCTATTCTGCAATACCACTGAACCTAAACATGCCATTTTAACACATGTGCTAAAAATGAGATGGTTAATTAATGATTTTTAATACTGATTTTTATGTATATATTTTATCTTTAGTTATTCATGCTTAATATCTGTATTTATTGAGATATTTATTTGTACTTATTAACCTGTGTTTCAGCACATTGTTGCAGCTCTTATTTCCCTTCTATCTGTGTTTGTAAGTCTTAATCCCATTTAGATTGTAAGCTCTCTGGGATAGGGACCTCCAACCTCTTGTGTCAACCGCAACCTAGCACTTAAAGTGATATATCATTGTGTTATTATACTTGTATTGTGTAATGCACTTTTCCCATGTCTGTATTATACCTGTATTGCTGAATTCTACAGGGCTGCGTAAATTTGTGGCACTTTATAAATAAAATGATACATACATAAAATAGAGAACATATTTTTTACAGGCTTTAGTGTATGTTTCCATAACAAAAATCCCATTCCAAAATGGCTTATAATTATGCTTGTTTTTTCTTCTAAATGTACTTACCTGTTAGCATGGTTTGAGTTGAACTTGCATACACTGTAGACATTACTGCAGGAGTAAGTGTAGCACTTTTTGCTACAGTTGTTGTGGAAGTGGATGATGGAGCAGTCGTTTCTTTTGTTATTTCTGCAGATGTGACTGATACTGTTGTATTAACAGCTGATGTTGCTGCTATAGATCCATTTGCAGCTGCTGTTGTACCAATACCTTCTGATGTTTTAGTGGTGTTTTCTGTCATTACAATGGTTGATGCTACAGTTGTTACATTTGTTAATGCTGAGGTTAATAATGTTGCTGTATTGGTAGATGCAGAGCCTGGAGTAACTGTTACAACTGAGGCTTCTCCAGTTATGTTCATAGTTGCAGTATTTGATCTTACTAATGGTGTAGATGTCATGGTTTCAAATGTAGTCTGGATCATGGAGCTAGAGGTGTTATTTAGTGCAGGAGTAACAGACATTGCAGTAGTCAGACCAATGACATTCCCAGATGTTTGTATCATAGTATTTGAAGTGTCTGATAGTACTGAAGTATTAGAAGCTGATACTGTAGTAGTCAAAGTACTAACATTTCCAGATGAAGCAGAATTATTTGATGATTCTGAAGGTGTTACACTAGTCACTGATGTCACATTTTCAAATACAGCTGATGTGTAATTTACAGATGTTGTTTCTATGGTGGTACTTGGTGTACTTGGTACAGCACTAGTAACATTAGCAAAACCAGAACTGGTAGCAGAGGTCACATTTTGGAATGTTACATTTCTGGTGCTGTTAACAGGCTCTGCACCTATAACTGTGGTCATATTTTCAAATTCTACAGCAGTTGTAGGGAATGTAGATGTAACAGGTTCCTGACCTATTGCAGTACTGATGTTTCCAAATGAATTATAAACAGATGTGGTTGCACTTCCTGTATTTACAGGATGTGATTCCAGAGAAGTGACACTATTGCTGTTGCTAACAGTTCCTGGATTTGTAATCACAGTGATATTTACAGATAGTATAGTAGTATTGTCTACCAGTGAAGATTGGCCTATGGTACTTAAAAATTGAGGTTCTGGAGGAGAAGTGACATCACTGATATTGGTGCCCGGAAGTGGACTGGTTTCTGTGCTTCTGTTATCAAATGTTATACCTATTGTTATGAATGGAGATGCTGTTTGGTTTAAGGTGCTTATTGATTGTGGCTCAAGAGAGGTGGAATCACTGATGTTGGTAACAGGTCCCAGACTTGTAACAGTGATATTTACAGATGTTACAGCTGTTGTATTGTCTATGAGTGAGGATTGGCCTATGGTACTTAGAAAGAGTGGTTCAGATGAAGAAGTGACTTCACTGATATTGGTAACAGGAAGTGAACTAGTCTCTGTGCCTCTGTCAGCCAATGTTACAGCCGTAGTAATGAACAGAGATGTGGTTTGGTTTAAGGTGCTTATTGAGTGTGGTTCAAGAGAGGTGGAATCACTGATGTTGGTAACAGGTCCCAGACTTGTAGCAGTGATATTTACAGATGTTACAGCTGTTGTATTGTCTCTCAATGAGGATTGACCTATGGTACTTAGAAAGAGTGGTTCAGAAGAAGTAACATCACTGATATTAGTAACAGGAAGGGAACTGGTCTCTGTGCCTCTGTCCCCCAATGTTACAGCCGTAGTAATGAACAGAGATGTGGTTTGGTTAAAGGTGCTTATTGATTGTGGCTCAAGAGAGGTGGAATCACTGATGTTGGTAAAAGGTCCCAGACTTGTAACAGTGATATTTACAGATGTTACAGTTGTTGTGTTGTCTATCAATGAGGATTGACCAATGGTACTTAGAAAGAGTGGTTCAGAAGAAGAAGAAGTGACATCACTGATATTGGTAACAGGAAGTGAACTGGTCTCTGTGCCTCTGTTCTCCAATGTTACAGCCGTAGTAATGAATGTAAATGCAGTTTGATTTAAGGTGCTTATTGAATGTGGTTCAGGAGAGGTGTAATTACTGGTGTTGCTAAGAAATCCTGGACTAGTCACAGTGGTGATGTTTTCAGTTGGCATAGCTGTGGTAACATTTATAGCTGGTAACAACGTTGAACCTAATGAAGTGGTATTAATGGTGCCGGTAATATTTTCTACATTGTTTAAAGTATTTTGAAATGTTACAGCTGTAGTGAATACAGAAGTGGTCTGATTTAAGGTACTTAGAGCATAGGGTTCAGTAGATGTGACATTGATAGTACTAGTGTCAAGCATTGGACTGGTCACTGAAGCAATATTTTCAAATGTTGAATTAATTGTAATTTCTACAGGTGTGGTAAAATTTATAGTAGACATTGATGTTGGAGAAGAGTTGTTACTGCTTTCTAGTGAAGCTGGTGTGCTGGACTCAGTAGTAAATAGATCTGTAGTCACTGTTGATAAAGAAACAGTTTCTGGATTAGTAAAATAAAATATTTGTAAGTATGTGACAGATAGGCAGGCCATGATACATTCAAGTACATTTTTTTGAATTATTAACATACATTAATTAAACATTTTGAAGCATTGAATATGAATATTTTAAAGAACAATCATTGACCATATGTCTTGATGATCTACAGTAAAATGAAATAATAATAAAGAAGTTTCCTGAGTCCAATATTGGGAAACCTTTAGAATCACTGAATTACCAGCCAGCAATATTTATTAACCAAAATGCCATCAATGTAAACTTGTGTAAACAAGTTCAAACGAAATGAAGGTAGATGCGCTGGATAAAAGATAAAGTGCAATAACAGGGAAAAATCCCTACTGTGACATTGTAAGGACAGAGAAATTCAAAAATAGATGGAGCTGTGAATAGCAAAAGATGTGCAAAAAATCTGGTATAGATGATAAGTGTAAGTCACAGAGGCAAACGTGATCTATTTGATTTCCAGCAATGACAAAGTCAATGGGTGTGACTTATGGGAAATCAAAAATGTTTAGAATGAATTATATTCAATGAAAGTGTAGTACTATGTAGTACTATAGTGTAGTACCAATATTGTGCAAAAGTGAGCTTTGTTGCTTTAAATTGCAGTGCTGGTTAAAAGTGCAGGGGGTTGATGGTGAGAAAGAGGGTCAATGACTGTCCTATACAGAGTTCTCCTTATGGCTAGGGGGTAGGGAATATCTCTGAATTGTGGAATTAAGTTGGAATTTATTTGTTGCTATGTTTGTTGGTAATTATACATTGACATTTTTTTAAATTTCCACACAATGCAGTCAGATTGATTGCATACTTGGAGGTATGAAAAATGTTATTTTGATGGTAAAAAATAGCCTAAGGACTTTTTTTTTTAACCTTTAAATTGCTACTATTGCTAGTATTTAGCAGAGTACCTGTACAGTTGACTCCATCCCCTGTATAGTTACTTTTGCACTGACATATATAAGAGCCAGGTACGTTGGTGCAGATTGCATTACTCGAGCAGTTGCTTGTGTTACTTGCACATTCATCTATATCTAAAAAACAAAATAAATATTTTAAATAGACATATTATATCACTCTATCTTCTAGAGCCTGGAATGGAAATGAAATGCAATAGTTCTAATTTTCTATATGGGTTTTTAATCAACAGTTATCGGTTATATATAAATATATATATATATATATATATATATATATATATATATATATATATATATATTATACACATACAGTATATAAATAGGTGATGACCCAGCATTACCTTTAAAGATTAAAAAATCATTTTATACATTGTGTGATGCTGTTAGAGAAATAAAATTATTTTTAATCTTTAAAAGGATTGTTGGTCCACATCTATTTATCTATTTTTGACCGTGCACCCCAAGAAACTAACCATAAGAAAGGAGACTCTATTTATTTAAGCATGTATCTAAGGGTAGATTGGAGGTTTGTTGCTTATGATTTTCTAAACACAAGTAGTGATAAAATTCCACGATAGCCCTTAACTTTGCCCCAATTATACCAATAGATTGATCTGCTTTAATAGAAAGTGATTAGTGGCTACTGATCACTGCTCACTGCTACATTTCCAGAAAAAGCAGCCACAAGTAAAGGACCCATGTCCCAATGGCCTAAAACAGAGCTAATTAGCCTTCTGTCTAATAACACTACTGGTATGGAAACACTAGCCATTGTGAAGGGGCTATGTTTCATAATGAGGGTTTCTGAGAACAGAAACACAGCTTATACCAGGGTCGGCGATCCTTTTTGGCACAGAGTGCCAAAAAGGCAATGTCACACACTAGCACTTCCCCTGAAGTGCCGGTGCTGGTGAGCGACGTCATCACGTCGGGGGAGGAGAGCTCCCACTGCGAGCGAGCGCTCCTTCAGTGCAGGCCATGGATCCGGCCTGAAAACTGTCAGATCGGGTCCGCGGCCTGTACTTAAGACAGGTTTGGCCAACGGCTCGCGTGCCAACAGAGAGGGTTCTGCTTGCCCTCTTTGGTACGTGTTTCATAGGTTCACCATCCCTGACTTATACCAATATAACTTCAATGATAAACTCTGATGAGATTTAAATAAACATGAAACAATAATAATAATACTTATATTTAACAATTTGTAGAGCTTGCCATTTAATCAAGGGAAGTGTGTTGTTAATCACAAGTTACATTAAAGCTTCTACTTAATGGCTGCTAATGTCAGGCACAGTGGAGGCTGTCTGAGTTGTGATTGTTCTGAAGAGTAGAAAATTGTCCTGGGCAGGTGCTAAAGCAAGCTGGAACCAGAGCTGAGGGGGGCCAGACTACTGGGCATTCTTCTACCAAGCACTTTCCCTGAAAGAACTTCCCAGTCATTTGGGTCAGGGTCACACTAGCTGATTTGTAGCTGAGCTCTTTTTAGTTATGCTCATTAATGTTTATAGTGTAAAACAAAATAGTCTGTGTGGATTATCCCACAGGAAAAAATAAACACTATTTTTCCAGCTCAGCTACAAGACAGCCAGTGTGACACTAGCCTTTGCTGGAGTTCAGCAACAGCAAATAATTACTGGGCCATTTTAGTGTGTTTGGGTAGTGACTATTGATATAACTGACTTTTGTTTAGACATGTTCAGTGTAGATTAATCCAGGCATGCAATCTACTTGCCAGCAATGGCATCTCCTCGACCAGGGGTCTGCAACCTATGGCTCTCGAGCCAGATGTGGCTCTTTTGATGGCTGCATCTGGCTCTTTGACTGTAACGAGCAGTGCTCACATGCCAGCACTGCTCATTACAGACTGCCGGCTAATTGCCGGCAAGCGCTGTAGAGACAAAGCTCTCTCAGCGCTTCTGGGTTGCTAGCCAATCCAGAGCCACTGACATCACCAGCTTCCGGGTTGCTAGCCAATACGGAGCTACTGACGTCACCTATGTGACATCACATATGACATCAGTGGCTCCATATTCAAAAGGGCTGAGCAGAGCCGCACATATATGGCTCTCTAAGTTAAAAAGGTTGCTGACCCCTGTCCTTGACAAAACCACAAATACATTCAGAAAGACCGCTCAATCCCCCTTTCCATCCAAGTAGAAAAACGGGTGCTCATGGAGAAGAGACAGGACTGGATCCAAACAACAGGAAAACTCTCCGGCACTCCAAGGTATGTAAAACCAATTCCTTTATTTAATACATTTAAAACAAAAGAGGATAAAAGCGAGGGTGTCGGAGTGCCGGAGAGTTTTCCTGTTGTTTTGACCCCTGTCCTAGACAGTTGGACTGGCATCTAAAAGCAGTCTCACAAAATGAATGGCAATGTCAACTATCCTTATGCAAAAGCTAGAGAACCTCACATTCTTAACCTTTACACCAATGTAATTAGATATCCCACATCAGAACTAGTAAAAGAATAAAAAATATAAATCAAGATATCTGGAAACAGAATAATCCATTGTTTTCCATTGTACAGGAGTGGCAAATTTACTGTAACTAATGGGCCACTGGGAGTGCTACTAAGAAAAACACTGTGCAACTGTAAATCACCTAGGTAGGTCAAGATGTTACATGCTTTATCTTGTACTGAGGCCTAAATTGCTTTATCCACTGATTTTAGTGATCTGGTGCTGATTTGTGATTGGCTGCTGTAGCTTACTGCACTACACACTTTTGTCTGTTATTAGAGGTGTTCCGTTATTTCTCTGAGGACTAGGTAAGACAGATGTTTTTGGAAATAATATAAAGAATCTTCTCAAAGTCTAGTTATGATCTGTAACAAAGTCAAAGACACCCCACGTTACCTTCACATTTGGCACTGTCCATTTGACTAATTCTGTAGCCTTCATTACAGCTGCAGCTGAATCCACCCACAAAATTATGGCACAGCTGTTCACAGTTAGATGTATTCTGAAAGCACTCGTCAATATCTGGAATAAACAATAAATAATACTGTTATTTATGTGAATAATGATAATAGCTTAAGGGTTGTACTACCCTGTTTCCCCAAAAATAATAACACATTTTTTTCCAAACTTAGAAATATAAGGCCTCCTCTGAAAATAAGACCTAGCAGCAGTAAAGTATAGGAAATATACTGTACCAGTACCGTATCCCAAAAATAAGACATCCCCTGAAAATAAGATCTAGCACGTCTTTAGTATACTATAAGACACTGTTTTATTTTTGGGGAAACATGGTAAGTCTGAATAATCTTTACATAGCGTATTAGTTCCCATTTGTGTGTTGGGTTGGGTCATCTTGGATCCACCTAAGAAACTGATTCCAAGGGTTCACTGTCTACTCACAAAGACATAACAGTGTTTGGCAGGCTTTATTTATAGGGCCACGTCTGAGCCCACCAATGTTTGATCCTCTAGTCCTCTGGTGGGCCAGTATGAACGCCTGAATTTTTTTTTTATATCACAATAAGGTAGTGTACAAGCAAAAAGATATATCTTCAGGGAGGAAAGACAGAAGTATACAGTACAACCTAACCTTTAAATAGGAACTGTAATGACAAAAGGATGATTACAGTGCAATGAAAAGGAATCATAAGCACTGCCGGGCTAGTAAAATCAGATGAAATCAAACTTTTTTTTAGATTGACATGGCAGTTATCCCATTTGTAAATATGCTAAATTCAGCTTTGGAAACAATTGGATTAGGAAGGCATTTGTTTAACAGGTAAAAGATGTCTGCGACTACAAGGAAAACAAATGACTCAAAACAATACAAATGAGGAATTTTTTTACCAGTGTTATGTCAGAATAACTACCATGCCAATCCAAACAGGATTTTTTTCATGTAAACATAGAAAGTAGACATTAGTAAGAAAGCAAGCCTATGAAATGAAATATAATGAACTGACTCCGAAATTTATTAAACTTGGGAAAAGCCCGATTTTGCTTCTCCGAGTTTATTCCCACAAGATCTTGGAAGTTTCTCACAGTAAACACTGTGAGAATTTTTCAATTGATATTTATCAAGAGAAACTTTTTGATTGAGTTTTTTGATCAAATTTTTTAATGGAAAGGTATCCATACTTTACATTAGTAGTGTGGCTAACCTTTACATTGAAAATTTTGATTGAAGTTTGTTGATAAATATTGATTGAATAACTCTTGTGATATTTACCATGAGAAACTTCCAAGATCTCATGGGAATAAACTTGAAATTGGATTTTCTGAGTTTATTAAATTTCACCCATATATGGGCGAAATTTATTAAACTTGGAAAAGCCGTTTGCGCTTTTCTGAGTTTAATAACTCAGGAGAATGATTTCAAGTTTCTCTCAGTAAGTATCGCAAGATTTGACTTGTGTGATACTTGCCGTGACAAACTTTTTAAATTAAATATATCCATGGAAAAGTAGCTATACAATATAGCTACCTTTCCATGGAGATATTTAATTTAAAAAGTTTCTCACGGCAAGTATCACACAAGTCAAATCTTGTGATACTTACTGAGAGAAACTTGAAATCATTCTCCCAATTAAACTCAAACAAGCCAAAAAGACTCAAGACGTACTATGACAATTCTCATGTTGCTTGTTGTTACATTACCTCATTAATTATTAACAAAATATAACTTTGAAAATGTAGGTTTATTCTTTTTTTTTAACAAAATAGAGAAAGATCTAGGCAATTCTTTATGGACCATTTTATTATATTAATTATTTCTTAACCATGACCAGTGTTTAAATGGGAAAGGGTATATGAATGGAGAGAGATGGTCTGTATTGAGAGTTACTGCCAGATATGCCCCAATAGAATTAAAACTGCTAAATACTGTCCCAGTTCTGTTACAATGTGTCAGAAACTGCCCCAGTGCCCTTTCAAAAAGTATTTACTGTCCAGTGTCTTTCTATGGCATCAATAACTCCAGTCGGTCATCAAAAGGCCAAAATCAATACCATCCATGCAAAGACCTCTTGAAATAGGCCCTAGGTATCATATCCTACCAAATCCCACCCCATTTCAAGTACTGTATATAACTTCATTTCTAAACAGTACATCACTCTTAAGACATCATTTATATAGTACCTGTGCAATTAACACCGTCACCCGAATAATTGCTTTTGCATTGACATACATAGGAGCCAGCAATGTTGGAGCAGATTGCATTTACTGAGCAGTTGTTTGTGGCAGTTGATGCACATTCATCAATATCTGTTAAAATACAAAGCAAACATAAATATGTATATAGAGGCAAGATGCCAGTTAATATAAAAATGTTACTATTGTTACTTTAGATAAAATATGTGCCAATATCAAAAATGTATTGTAAAATAAACATTCCATCTTACAAAATACTGTCATGTTAATTACTGTAAAAAGAAAATAAGATCGCTCAATTCCATGCAAAGTGAAAAAATACCTGCATCCACAAAAGAGTCAAAATGAGTGCTCAGAGGCGCTTAGCGGTTGGTGCTATCATGAATTTTTTCTTTTAAATACCTGATATTGTTTTTAACTTTATATATGCAACAAAGAAGATTTTTCTTTTATTTGTGGAGTGCCGAGGATCCAGTTGATTATATACAGTATGTTAATTACTGTATCACATAATTACTCCTATTCCTATTTACTCCTATAAACTCCTACTCCTATTCACTCCTACTCCTATTCCTATTCATTACTACTCCTATTCACTCCTACTCCTATTCCTATTCACTCCTACTCCTATTCACTCCTACTCCTATTCCTATTCATTACTACTCCTAGACACTTCTACTCCTACTCCTATTCACTCCTACTCCTATTCACTGCTACTCCCATTCACTCCTACTCCTATTCCTATTCATTACTACTCCTAGACACTCCTATTCCTATTCACTCCTACTCCTATTCACTCCTACTACTATTCCTATTCACTCCTACTCCTATTCACTCCTACTCCTATTCCTATTCATTACTACTCCTAGACACTTCTACTCCTACTCCTATTCACTCCTACTCCTATTCACTGCTACTCCCATTCACTTCTACTCCTATTCCTATTCACTCCTACTCCTATTCCTACACTCCTATATATGGCCCCGATAACACAATGAAATAGGAATGCAATACTCCTATTCCTATTCACTCCTACTCCTATTCCTTACTATTCCTATTCACTTCTACTCCTATTCACTGCTACTCCTATTCACTCCTACTCCTATTCCTATTCATTACTACTCCAAGACACTCCTACTCCTATTCCTATTCACTCCTACTCCTATTCCTACACTCCTATATATGGCCCCTATAACACAATGAAATAGGAATGCAATACTCCTATTCCTATTCACTCCTACTCCTATTCCTACACTCCCATACAGTATATGGCCCCTATAATACAATGAAAGGTGCCACATTCTGGTGCTTTCTATTGTAGCCTACAGGGTTGGCTGCTAAATGGAATGTTTCCTGGTAACAATCCTAACATGAATAGGAAGAAAAATAAATCACAGACTGAAACTGTTAACTGGTGCTTATTTCTCACTTGCATTGACTGAATAAATCCCCATAACTCTATTTTTCTGACACCTTATCTTCTTAAGTTGTGTTCTTAAAGAAATGTATTTTATAGGGAACTATGGAATTATTAGAAATCATTTAAAGCAAATGTAATGTACACCAATACTAAACTACAGTTTAGGGCAGGTAGTATATTAAACTTAAATTTATTAAACTCAAAAAGGCCGATTTTGGCCATTTCAAGTTTATCCCCTGTAGATCTCAGCTGTTTTATCAGTAAAAATCATTTTACCGATTGAAAAAAAGAAAAGATTTTACCGATCGAAAAAAAGAAAAGATTTTACCGATCAAAACTTTCTGATCAGGTTTTTCGAGAGAAAGGTAGCCATACCTTCCATTATAGCATGGCTACTTTTCCATTGAAAAATCCAATCTAAAAGTTAAAATCGGTAAAAATAGATAGAAAAATATTGATCGATTTTTACTGATCAAACAGCCAAGATCTACAGGGGATAAACTCAAGAAGTCCAAAATCGGCCTTTTCGAGTTTAACAAATTTCGCCTTAACAGTTAGGAGAAACCATGTTAAAGTAAATAGACCGAAAATTTAAATGGGTTTTCACCTGCCTTCAGATCATCCAAGGTAAAGTAAGTTTACTAAGTATGTAACAGATTGGTAAAGGGGTCGGGGATCACAAAATAGAATATGTTATTTAACATTTAGAATCCACTGCAAACAGTACAAGGACAGGTGCTTTGTAGAATATGTTCACACCTACCTATACAGCTGTTATTAACTGTTGTATAACCTGACCTGCACAAACAAGCAAAGCTGCCCACAGTATTTTCACATTTCTGTCCTGCACCTGTGCAGTAAGATGTTGAGTTACATTCATTGACATCTGCAACAAAACATAAGTCAGTTAGGGATATTCAATTGTCATAAACAACACTCTATTTTAAACAGTAAAATATATCTAAAGAGTTTTAGGATGTCCTTCTCCACTAAGGTACCATGTGCATGTAAAGGTGATTAGTTTAAACCCTGTATTCATAACAAAATCAAACTCAATGCCATCGTGTGGATTAATGATGGAGTTATCTATAAAGATTGAGAGCTTATCTATTCAGAGACACAACTTTGATACCCACAATAATGCCAGTTATTTTGAACAATGGCAAAGTGACCTTTTTTTTGTTGCAGTACCTTCCAGTGGCAACAAAAAATTTTCAGCAAAATTCACTTTCTCATGTACTGCACAAAACTCTGAAGAGAACTAGTTTGTGCAAAAACATCTGCATCCAAATTCTGGAATGGTATACCAACAATTAAATGGGAATATGTCTGAGCTATCTTGTCATCAAAGGAAGCTGTGTGGCAACAAACCCTCAGTGTATGTACATTTTAACCAGTTACAGACAATTCGCAATGTTCAATAATGAAATTTGAATAAAAAGCATGATACTGTACATACCTATACAAGATCCATTGTCACTTGTAAATCCCATATTGCATTGGCAATCAAAGCTGCCGATATTATTTACACAGCTGCTGTTATCACCACAGAGAGAGCTATTTTGCTTACACTCATCAATATCTAGAAGCAATAAGAATGGAATTGTAAGCGAATGTAGAATGAATATTATCATATGAATCATAAGTGATATTTATCTTGTGGTAATTAGATGACTCCAGGGGAATAACTGGATTTGTATTGACAACCAGCCCTGATGTTCAAGTAGGCCTCGCTCACAACATACAAATTTCAGAAGACTACGCTCATATTGTGTTTTAGCTGCTTCTTTCCCATTTGTGTGGGTGAGATAAGGTAGGGTTTCACTAAAAGGAAAGTGTTCATTGAGGGCTTTGCAAAATCAAGATTTTTCACTCCCAGCACTCAGGAACAGAGACGGTATATGACCCACACAACAATTCAAAGTTGACACAATTAGTTATATCTTGTACTGGTCACATACCCTAAATGCTCTTGATTTATGCCATGAGTGCACTATACTAAGAAATTGATTCTAGCCGTGAGAGTTCCTTAAAATTTTGCACAGTAACCGTGCCATGCCCAGAGGCTCCTCACTTCAAAAAGAACTGAAGTCAAACAACAGCTCCTATTATGAAAGCTTTATATCACAGTTTGGAAACCTTTGCATATCAATTGGGGAATTTTCCAGCAGTTCTTTTGCATAGAGTTTTTTTGGGGGGAATTTTTGCTTCTTTAAATAAAGATAATTTTCATTATTGATGGCATTAGTGATGGCCTGGCTGCTGTTACCTACTGATAAATGTAAATGTTGCTAAACTTGCCTTCGCATAGCTGTCCATTCTTATCAAACCCAGCAAAACATGAGCAGTTATAAGATCCGACTGTGTTAATACAATATGAATATGAGCTACAATTATGCAGTTTCCTGGTACACTCATCAATATCTGTGCAATTTTCTCCGTCAAAACCTTCTCTGCAGTCACATTTGTAAGAGCCATCCATGTTTATGCACAGAGATTGCTGGGGACATGTACTGTTCACTTCACATTCATTTATATCTGCAAAATAAAAAGGAGTCATTTGGTTAATCCACGTAGGATTGGACAACATCCGTATGTCCTTTTTACAGATGGATAAAAGAGAAAGATATGTTTTGCAAATTTTTTGCAGGCTCCAGTTTAAGAATCTCATAATGTATATGCAAGTAAATGCATGTATAATAAACAATTAATACATATAAAACAATGTGTGATAAAAGTGAATAGGCCACAGCTATATGGAGTAGCATGTATTAATTTGGTTTAGGGCATGCTACTGGCAATAAGGAAATTAGTTATGAGTACTACTGGCTGTCCAAGCTCAGTTTGTTATAATCATATAATCATCACAGGCAATAGATGGTCATCCCTTCTGTAGAGAAGACATTACATCAGTCTGCATAGTTTTTAAAAATGCAAATTTATGCTGACTTTTTG